>SNQJ01S0042669.1:17008-40476 GCA_010110895.2 Picea sitchensis
GAATCAAAGTGTTATTTCAGTTGTTGTTCTCATATTATTTTTGTGTTATTGTGGAGATTATGTTGGTTATATTACTGTTATTCTGCCATTTCTAGCATTTTATTTATGTTCTGCGTATTTATTATATATGGTATCTTGCATTTACGGGGGATACTTGGGAGAGGTGAGTTTCCCACGATCAAATTTTATGTATCTAATTTTTTTACTGCAAAATGTGTAAAACGGAAGAGAGCATGATGGTGCAGTTCAGCGACCGGTTTGGATATTTGTGGAATTCTGGGAAAGTGGCTAACTATGGAATAGGGAAACGGTCGATCGGACTCATTTTCAGAATAGAGGATTGAAGATTTCTTGAATGGACCAACCCAACGATGTGAAAATGACATTCCATGATGTTTGAAATTAACAGTCGGAAGGGATAATATAACCATCCAGAAATTTTGGTTTTATGCGTATTAATGGGAGATTTCCTCAAATCCCGGTTTAGCATTAATGCTTGCTAATAGAATACTTAGAAATAAGATCTTATATATAATTGGTAATTGATAATTTCAAAAGGGCATGGGCATAGGAAACAAAGATTAGGAATTGGATATTTCTTGAACCCGCCAACCCGACGATCCGCGAAAGAAATTTTAAGAAATGGAAAAGTATGGAAAGTGAACAGACGCACTTCAAAATGGGGTGACAATAGTTCCATAGGAGACGTGAGGACTCGACGGTAAAATTGTATGTCTCGGAAGTTTTCAGTGCAAAATGTGTGCCACAGAAGAGGGCATGATAGATAGACTGTAATATGAAAGATGGTATGATCTGAGTCTAGTTGTAAATTTGTATATCGCGGAAGTCACGGTACTGTTTGCAGGTCATGGAACAATAGAAGTCCATTCTAGAGCCTGCCTACTGGGAATCCATGATCGGAGAAGTGATTGGGTATGGAATGGAGAAGCAGTCGGTCGGTGTCATGATATAAGAGCACAAGTGCAAACGTGAACCCACAAGTCCGCCTACCCACACAACTAGACATTTTTCGAAAAAATGAATAAGTGACGAGAAAGATAAAGTTCAGGGAAAAGAGAAATGGATATTTGGATAATCATAGAAGACAGAAAAGAAGGGATAATATATTCACATATGTAATATATATCCCATTTATTGGTAAGATATATACTTGGAAAGAAGTCTGAAGGTGGCGAGCACAAAAAACAGCGACTAGGAATATGATCCACGAAAGAAATTAAAAGAAATGGTCATGGAAAGCGGTCGGATGGGTTTCAAAATAGGCTGACAAGGATTCCTGAGGAAACATGAGTCCCCGACGGTCAAATTTGATTGATCGGAACTTTTGAGTGCATACTGTGTAACACAGAAGAGGGGCTGATGTAGGAAAAATGACTAAGTGACGAGAAAGATAAAGTACAGGGAAAAGAGAAACAGGAATTTGGTTAAGTATAGAAGACAGAAAAGAAGGGCTAATATATTCACATCTGTAATAGATATTCCATTTCCTAGAAAGATATTTTGTGAATGTTTCTGGAGAAATTATATACTTATTGCATATACTTGGAAAGAAGTGCGGAGGTGGTGGGCACATAAAACAACGACTAGGAATTGGAAATTTTCTTAACCCGCCAACCTGACGATCTGCGAAAGAGATTGCAAGAAATGGTTGTGGAAAGCGAGCAAATGGGCATCAAAATAGGATGACAAGGGTCGTAGAGGAGACATGAGGGCTCGACGGTCAAATTGTATTGATCAGAAATTTTAGTGCATGTTGTGTAACACGAAAGAGGGTTGATGTAGGAGTCTAGAAGTCAATTTCTATATCTTGGGAGAGGGGGGGACTATGTGCAGGTCAAGGAACACTGGAAGTGCAGTCCTCATGTCCAGGAATCCACAAGCGAAAAAATTCAAGTAAGTATGGAACTGGAGGCACGAAAGAGATTCCAAGAAATGGTGAAATATGGAAAGCGGAGGCAAGGGCTTCAAAACGGGGTGACAATAGGTCCCCAGGAGACGTGAGGACCCAAAGGTCAAATTGCAGGTCTCAAAAATTTCATGTGAAAACTTTGTATCACAGAAGAGGATATGATGTGGGAGTGCGAGATATTCATATCTGGCTATAGAGATTGCACGCGCATAAGATTGTTCGGTCCAAAAATGATATCAAATTGTTTGATGCAAAGGTCGATGCATTCTGCTCTATGGAACCTTGTGGGCTCTTTCTTGCAGCCTGTTTGCAATTTACTTTGCTCTTGGTTGTATGCTTCGTCTTTAAATTTGTATATTGTGGAACTCCGAGTGTTGTTTCTAGGACACAGAACAATAGAATTGCAATTTTTTAGCCAGCTAGCCTGCAAGTTTTCCTGTCAATTTGTATAGCGTAAAACTCTGGGTGTTGTTTGTAGGACACGCAACTATAGAGGACATGATTTTCCCTTTTATATAACCTTTGACGCAAATGTAGTATGTTGCTCATTTTAGCACTTTTCCATTTGTAAATAATTGCAATATTGAGCCCACCATCCCTGGAGTCCATCTATCAATTTGTATATCGTAGAACTTCGAGTGTTGTTTGGAGGACATGGAACAATAGAAGTGCAATGTTGAGCCAACCATCTCGCAAGTCCCCTTGTCAATTTGTATATCGTGGAACTTTGGGTGCTACTTGTAGGACACAGAACAATAGAGGCCCAATTTTGAGCACGCCAGCCCTAGAACCCGCGATCCAAAAAGTGGCTAAGTATGGAATGAGGGATCCGTACATGAGGGAACCCTTGTCAACCTATTTTTAAACCCGTGGCGAAGTTTTGGGTGTTGTTTACAGGCGAAGAAACAATGTCAGTTCAATATAGAGCCCGGGTTTTCGGGAATTCGAGATCTAAAAAGTGCCCATGCATCGAATGGCTATTGGTTGGTCAGAGTCGCATTTTCGGAAAAACGACTAACTAAAGAGAAAGAGAGAGTAGAGAGAAAAAAGAAACAACAATTTGGTCAAGTATAGAAGAGGGAAAAGAAGGTCCAATATATTCAAATCGGCAATAGATATTCCATTTCCTGGAAAGATCTTTTATGTATGTCATTGGATAAGTTGTATACGTATTGAATATACTTGGAAATAAATATGAAGGTAGCAGCCATAGGAAACAACATCTATAAATTTGAAATTTCCTGAACCCGCGAACTCGACGATCCGCCAAAGAGATGTCAAGAAATTGTCAAGTGTGGAAAGCGGTCAGACGAGCTTCAAAATAGGGTGACGGGTTCTTGAGGAGCCGTAAGGCCCGGACTATCAAATTGTATATATCGGAACATTTTGGTGAAAAATATGTAGCACGAATGAGGGGATGATGTAGGAGTCCAGAAGTAAATTTTCATATCGCAGAAGCTGGAGTGCTATTTGCAGGTCACGGAAAAATGGAAAGTCTAATTTAGACAAAGGGGAAGCACTTGGTCAAAACGTGTGAATCCTCCAACCCGCCCAGCAAGGCATTTTCGGAAAAAAATGATTAAGTAACCAGAAAGAGAAACTACAGGGGATAAAAGAGTGGGAAAATAGAAAAGTGGAGGGCAATTTTTGTAAGCGCGAATTGGTTTCAAACAAACCCCATTGTTCCAAAACCATCATTTTCTAGTAATTGTCAACAAATGCTTTGTTGAAGATTAGATTTTATTGCAACTTGTGGGTTTAAGTGTGTTCTTGATACATTCTTCCATGACTGTAACATATTAAATTAAGTATCAAACTTCTTGCATTATGGGTTGTTAGCATTAAAGCTTAATAATTGCATGTCTAGAAACAAGAATGATGATCTTGCTGCAACATTGTGATTAGGTATTTCTATGTTCTATCTGCATTACGAATAGAATTGAACGTTGGTTTGAAATTGTGTGTAATTCATTTTTTGATTTCATAAAATCCTGATGGATCGACACAATACATTATTATATAATTGTTAGATGCTCCATTTTAGAAAAAATTACCTAAGAAAATACAATATCGAAGAACTACGAGACTATCAAACCATGCCAATGAGAAGAGGCGTTAAGTCCAGAAAAGAAGCAGCAACCAAGACTCCAAGGCAAAAAAATTTATACAAAATCCATATTAAAAAAAAAAAAAAACTGAGCACTGTATATATATCCTTAGAAATTGGACCAGTTCTTTGGGCAAAAACATTGAACATATCTTCCTCAAACACAGGCACGGGATCCACAACATGCAGGAGCCATCGAGATGCTCTTCAACATGCATACAAAACTGATTACCATGCCTTTTTTTAGAAAATCCTTGCAGTTTTCTCCTCGATGGATCATCCTGTGGTAAAATTGATAGTTCTCAGAAGCTTCCCGTGAGGAAGAAGACGAAAAAATGTTGCAGGGAAAATGGAATAGCCTTGAACTAAAAATTAGGACACACCAAGAAACCTCCTCTCCATAGTCGAAAACTTCAGGGACACAGGTTGCACGTGCAATTCCAGAGGCCCAAATTAGTCCATTCTGGGTGGAAGGAGATGACTAGTAAGAATATGCCTTGCACCAGTGGGAGTTCTGGTTCTCATTATCTAAGATGTTAAGTGTATATCCAGAGAACATGATAGTATTCCCGTAATTGAATAGTTTTTTAGCTTGAAATATATCTCTTGGAGAATCAACATATCATTTCCTTACAGTGAAATACGTTTTCCTAGAACGAACTAATTTGGACCTATGGAATTCCTAATTTTGATCTACAAAGCGGCTATTGCGTTTAGCATCAGTTTATTTTCTGAAACTCCTTCTTTTGGTGTTTTCAGGAATGTCATCGCTGAGCTGGGAAGTTCTTCCCATTATGGTTGATTTCAATTTGGCGTAGGAGTGGGAATAGTCTTTGCATTGCCATCATCCATTGTCGTATCATCATCCATCAGATCATCTTCTTCCATATCGAAATCCATGGAATCAACCTTTGCGCCAACCATCAATGCAACTGGGCAGGTTTTCCAAGCAGACAGGGTTGCCTTGGAATTCTTTGGCTTGAAATATATCTCTCGGTGTACCAAGGGACTATCTCCTTTTTTTATCCTGGGCGGAGGGAGATGAGTAGTAAGAATATTCCCTGGAATACTGGAACCTCTGGCCATCATGCCCGAGGGTGTTTACTGTATCTGGACAAAAATGTTGCCACAAGTTAACTATAAATTTTGTTTTCTCCAGACAATGTTTGAAATGAAAATTGGAGAGGGATAATATAATCCTCCGCAAATCCTAGTTTAATGTGTATCAATGGAATATCTCCTTGAGCCTTTTGTTGATCAATGACAATCTCCAGGGTTTGTGCATAATGAGTTGTTACCATTAAAGCTCACTAATTTCATATTTAGAAAAAAGTGTGAAGGTGGCGGTGACGGTGAAGAGAGATTAAGAATTAGAGATTTCTTAAAGGTTCCAAGCGGCCAACGCACGAAAGAGATTGCATCATGTTTGAAATGAATACTTGGAAAGGATAACACTCTTCTCCGCAAATCTTGGTTTAATTCATGGTAATGACAAAACTTCTCTGGCCTTCCGGACATTAATGACAATCGTAACAGTTCATGCACAATGAACTACTAGCATTAATGCTTAATAATTTCATATTTAGAGAGAAGTACGAAGGTAGCGTGGATGGCGAAGAGCGACCAAGCATTGTATATTTCCTCCACCTGCCAACCTGCGAAACAGATTCCAAGAAATTCCCAAGTATGGAAAGTGGTCGGGAAGGTTACAAAAAAAAAGGGTCACAAGATATACCCAAGAGATGTGAGGAGTCGATGGTCGAATTGTATCTCAGTGACAGATATAGGCCGTCAATTTGTATATCATGGAATTTTAGGTGTTGTTTGTATGTATGGGAACAGTGGAAGCGTAATGTTGAGAAAAAAATTTGTATATTGCGGAACTTCGAGTGTTGTATATAAAATCATGAGACATTCGGAAAAAGGACCAAGTAAATAGAAAGAGAAAACAAACGAGATGAAGGGGAATTTGTTTGCTAATTTATAAATCGTGGAAGTTCGGGTGTTGTTTGCAGGCGGTGGAACAATGGAAAAGCAATGTTGAACCTGCCTATGCGGGAACCCACAATTCAAAAAGTTTGTTCAATATGAAATAGGGAAGTGATCGGTCGGGTTGGTGATATAAAAGTAATAATGGAAATATGAAGACGTGAATCCACCAAATCCCGCACCTAGACATTTTCCAAAAAACGAGTAAGTAACCAGAAAGGGAAAGCAAAGGGAAAAAAAGAAAGCGGATAGCAATTTTCGGAAGTGAGAATTGATGTAAGAAAGCCCCATCTATGGTCTTAACAGTAACTATAAAGTGCATTAAACATGTTAACAAGTTCTTCAATCAAAGAATAGATATAGCGAGCGATGTTTATAGTTTCCAGGATCTGTTTGTATAAGAGAAGCATCCAAAAGTTACAAGAAAATCAATTTTTGGATGTTTAAGTAAATTTTTTGTACTGTTAGCTTCACCGCAAGTATAACAACAACGAATTTGAATTTTAATGTCTTCTCATTCATATGATTGTTCCATTAGACTTCGCATAGTATATACTCTTTTATTTCAATTTGTTTGCTAATTTGTAGATCGTGGAAGTCTGTGTGTTGTTTGTAGGTTGAGGAACAATGGAAACGCAATGTTGAACCTGCCTATCTAGTAACCCGCTTATTCAGAAACCCGCGATCCAAAAAAAATTTACAATATGAAACGGGGAAACGGTCGGTCAGGATGGTGATATAAAAGTAAGTGGAAATCTGAAGACATGAACCCGCCAACTTCCGCACCTAGAAACTTTCCAAAAAACGAGTAATACATACTAAATATGTACTTTTATATAGTATGGACATGAGATTTTATAGAGAATGTACGGATCCGTCATTCCATACTTAGCTACTTTTTGGATCACGGGTTCTCAGGTTGGCAGGCTCAAAATTGGGCCTCTATTGTTCTGTGTCCTACAAATAGCACCCAGAGTTCCATGATATACAAATTGACAGGCGGACTCGCGGTTTGGTTGGCTCAACATTGCAGTTCTATTGTTCCCTATCCTCCAAACAACACTTGAAGTTCTGCGATATACAAATCGACAAATGGACTCCAAGGCTGGCAGACTCAATATTGCGATTTTTTATGGATGATGATCCCTATCAACTATCTAACATTATCTAAAAACATTATTTTCAAATACTAAATTATTAATATTAAATATTGATATCGTACAATTTAATTACATAAAATTATTAAAGGATGTTAAATCTCTTATTTTTAAAAAAATGAAGTAAACAAAACAAATATTTTTTAAATTCTATCACTGCAAGTATAACAATGATCGATTTCAATTTTAAGGGCCTCTTGTTGATATGATAACTCCATTGGACTTCGCACAATATATATTCGTTTATTTCAAATTATTCCAGGAGATTAATTTTACCAAGTTCATCGATCAAGGAAAACTGCTAAATCGAGCCACATATTACATTTGCGTCACAGAGGTTATATCAAAGGGAAAAGCATGTCCTCTATAGTTCTATGTCCTACAAAAAGCACCCAAAGTTCTGCGCTATACAAATTGACAGACATACTTGCGGGATGGTTGGCTAAAAAATTGCAATTCTATTGTTCTGTGTCCTCCAAACAACACTCAGAGTTCCACGGTAAACAAATTGACAGACAAAGCATACAACCAAGAACCAAGTAACTCCAAACAGGCCGCAAGCAACATCCCACAAGGCTCCATGGAGCAACATGCATCAACCTTTGCATCAAACAATTTGATATCATATTTGGACTGAACAATCTTATGTGCGTGCAATCTCTATAGCGAGATCTGAATATCTGAAGATGATGTTTCAATCCATGCCCAGTTCCTTTTTTTTCAATTAGGGCATCAAGAAAATGCAGATACCATACCATAAATGTATAGTTGGAGACAAATTTTTATTTTATTTGGGCACCCGAAAGAAAATTGCAGAAATATTGTCATGGCTAAATAGTTGAAAAACAATTGTCAAACTTGGGCACCCAAAAAATGTGCAGGATTCTCCATCAAAGCAACAACCACCCACCATGTTTTTTTTGTTTTATTTGCACACCGAAACAAATATGCAAAATCCTCACCAAGAGATGCAAGAAAACATCAAAATAACAACATTGATTGCATTTGTAATTAGATTCTCAAGTACTCAATTCCGACGAACATTCATCTGGGTGTTGAAGAAATATTGCAGAGACACGTTGCAAAATTCTTACTAGTATATGCAAGAAAACATCAAAATAACAACATCGATTTCATTTGTAATTAGATTCTCAAGTACTCGAGTCCGACGAACATTCATCTAGGTGTTGAAGAAATATTACAGAGACACATGAGATATTTTCGTTTCCTGCCAAATCTCGATATGATTTTTTTCTTGTTTTTTTTTTTTTTTTCTTCAGCCGATATGCAATATTGCATTGTCCTTGTTTAAGGTAAATTTGTTGTGTATTCTAAAGTCACGTAGTATGTAGACACTGCTTGCCTTTTTCTGTAGGTATGCTTCATACGACAATTCTACTAACACNAAAGTCGCGTAGTATGTAGACACTGCTTTCCTTTTTCTGTAGGTATGCTTCATACGACAATTCTACTAACACAGGAAGCACATCTTGTAACAAAGGTTTCCTAATTGTACAATGCACGGTTGTGTTTCCCATGGTTTAGATGGCAGCGTTGAGGCAATGTCCATATATATATGGATATTTTTCACTGCATCGCAGACAATCAATCGTATCATCACTTATCAAACCAGAAGTAGAAGCAGGAGAGTTTCATTTCACACATACAGACTCAAAGGGGGTCGAGTACGCATTCGCTGCAACCAAAACACCTTCAACATGGAAATGCAAGCATAGGAATTAATACACTGAACAATATAATACACAATTGCACGCACCCCCCCCCCNAAAAAAAAAAAAATCGCAAAAATTTGGTGAAGGCTATTTGTATCAGCAAAGTGAGGATGATTATGTAGATGTATACGCACAATAGTTGTAGAGCTAGTTAGTTTCTTCAGATCCTGTACTATGTATGCTCGCAACTCTATTACAAATGTTGCTTGGGTTGTGTGAAAGATCATTTCTCTAACATCCCTTTTCTTTGTTATATTTTTGAAGAGCATAAGTGGAAATTGTCCTTTATGCAATTGTTGTTCCATTGACGAAAGAAAATTTGAATAGGTATCGAACAATTGCAACTGCAACATGGAACAGTGCAATATTTTTGTAACTTAACTAAGATACTTGCACATGCAAAAGTAAAGGACAAAACTGGATATGGAGAACGGTACCATTGCCTTGTTGTTGTTTGACTCTCCATATTTTATATGCAGAATGTGTTGTGAGCCAAGTTTTCTCACCAGTGTGACAGTTGTGCCAATGGTTCCGATTGGGTAAATTTCATTTCTCTGTGCAAGTTGGATGATAGTTGTGTCTAGGACGAAACGATATTCTGAATAAACAACAGGAATTTTTTCCACAATACTTGTTTCGTTGAGCAAAATATTGCGATCACAATCACCACAGTCATATAATGTTTTGGGAAATATATTAAAATTTGTAATGGATATCCCATTACCCGACAATATCTTTTCTGCATGTTTCTGGACAAGTTCTGTAGGAATAGTCAATGTGACTGTCATTATGGCCTCCTTGTCTGTCGTGTCAGCATGCATAATGGATCTAGTTTTGTTTTCCTTATCCAAGTAGGTGCTATAGACAACCATTATGTCCCCGATGAACACTTGTCTAGTTCAGCAACTATTCAAGCCCTCTATTGATAGTACTTTGGGTGTTACAAGTCTAGACCTAGTGACAATTTTTGAACAGGAAAAGTAAAGTGAATGGTAGTGTGCATTATTTTTTTGTTTTCTTTTTTTCCTGGCATAAATTTACAAGTAGACGCATAGTTTCGATGAACTATGGAGCCAGAGTTTTGCAACAACACCTCTTAGTCTGCGGAGCCTGTGCTATGTTCGACGTCTCGATTGTACTTGTTGATACTTCTTGTGAACTGCAAAGCATGTATTGCATATGACATTAGCATATTCACCATGCCATAGATGAATAAATAGATAAGGATATTTGTTTGGTAAACATACTAGGAACATAATGTATGCATCTTTAGCTTTGGCCTTGTCGGTCTGTTGATGTCTAGGATGACTGACTGCTCATGGCCATGTCACTATTCCAACTTTTTCTAATGCAAGAATGTGTAGATGAACATCAGAAGGACTAAACAGGCATATGTTTTGTATACTGTCCATAATAGTTCTTAATGTCAGATGCAGGGTGGAAGGAGATGGAATATGAAATAGGGTGTCAAGAGATACTCGGGAAACATGAGGACCCGAGGGTCAAATTGTATGCCTCTAATTTTTTTGACTAGAAAAATGTGTAACAGTAAATAGGGCGTGATGGCGGGGCATGGCGGCCAATCTTTATATCGCAGAACCCCGGAAGCCAGGGGAGCAATCTTGAACCCGACAGCCCGACACTCGCAATCGACAAAGTGAGTAAGTATGGAATAAGGTAGAAGCGTGACCATAAATGTGAACCCGTGAGTCTGCCAACCCGTGCACCAAGGCATTTTTGGAAAGACCACTAAGCAGAGCAATTAGAAAGAAAAAGGGATAATAGAAAATGGAAAAAGTAGAAATGGGGAGGGCACAAAGGCCCATTGCTGCCAAGTCATCATTTTCTAGTATAATATTATATGCCCCCACCCACATTGTATATTTAATTTACTAGAACAATTGGTATACCTTTTAGAATATTGCACCACAGAACCCTCTATTGTTGCATAGAAGAATTCATCTTCCGGTCCAACCAACTTGTTTCTTTCAAGGTAGCAACGCCGAATATACAATGGACATGAAGGTAAGTTAGTATGAAGAAATACATGTAAAATAAAGGAAAACAATTATATTTATTTCAATGTAACAACAAACAGAATACGATTCACATGAGAATAAGCAGAAAGATACATAGCATATACACATAGGTAAGAAAAAATAATTTAAAAAAAAAGAGGTACAAAGCAGTGGAACAAGCACAACAAATAAACAGACAATAACTGAAATACTCAACACTGGAATATGAAATAAAAGTACAGATATGCACCTCTGTAACTCCTCATCTACATTCGCGCCAAAGAGTCCATCATCCTCTCTAGACATTTTGTTTGTTTAAATGTAGCAATGCAGGAAAACTACAATGGACATCAAGGAAGTTAGCATGCAGGAAGACAAGTAATGAAGATAAGTTATTATATAGGAAGACACGCAACATCTACATACAATAAACTAGGTGAACGCACATACAGACAATAAATGAAATTTAAAACAACTGAATATGAAATAACAGTACAAGCATGTACCTTTGTATCTCCTCTTCCACTGCTGCAGTCAAGACTCTGTCGTTTTCTCCAGCTATTCTTCTTGTTTGAATGTGGGAACACACAAAACACAATGAACATGAATGGAAGTTGGTATGCACTGAAGAATAAGTATTATGTACACACTGTAAATGAGAATCAACGAATAGTTTAAAAAATAGGCAGAAACATGAACCTTTGCTTTTCTCCATCCATGGCTATAAATATATAAAGTTTTTCCCTACCCAAAATAGATTACAAACCACAAAATATTAAGAAAGTGCATCGCCATAGCTAAACGATTTTGGTTTTCCGTGGAAAAGTATCCAGATATGCTTCCAGACATGTAAATATAATTTTTCACTCTCTTTGTTGTACATATCATATCTCAAGTACAAGACAAATTGTATCGTGGTCACACCAGTATGTGTAGAGGATAAAGAACATGTATTGTGGTATGGGCACATTTCACCATACATGGTTTATAAGTGCAGCTTGCACATGTTTTATTTTAACAAAAAAACAACGGATATTGCAATTGCACATGTAGTTGTCCAATTATTTTTTATGCCATTATTTTCTATCATGTCAACACTGAAATATCAATTTTTTTTTACAGCAAAACAAAGCTAGACCTCGCCAGAGGCAGCAAATAACACAACCGCATGTCCACTCGTGGGTGCAGGGTCTGAACACCATAAAGCGCCCAAATAATAATAATAATAAAATAGCTCAAAGTGTCGGTGCAAGACCCCAACCCTGCAAAGCCGAAGTAAACAAAAGAAAAAAACAAGCACCAAACCAGCGAGAAAGCACGAATAGGCCCAACGACATCCCTAGGGCCCCAAAATCGTAAACTTCAGCCAAACAAAAACAACCAACAACTGACAAACCAACAAGCCAGTGAACAAGCAATAACCACTGAACCAGTAAACAACATATGTATCTCCAACGATTACAAAACTGCAGCCGAAGCAAGAAGGAACCGGAAACATACGACGAGCATGCCAGTAGAAATAAGCAAAAATTCTTACTTGCAAACTGCAAACATTGAATAGCAAAGAAGAAATAGAAAATGAAATTATGGTATGGAAACTTGCTCTGAAACAATGAAAGACAGAAGATCAGGTCAAATTGTGAACCAAACAACAACAACAAGCAACAACCGACGAACTAGCGAAGAAGAAGCACCCACCAAACCAGTAAACAATGTATGTAGCTTCAATGATGATGAAATTGCACTCTAATCCTAGAAGAAGTATGAAACATACAATGCCTATTCAACTGGCGATGGACAACAATATTGTCCAAATTCACTACAACATTGTATGGAACATTTCGAGGAAAAATGTACTCTGAGAAGCCTATTTAGATAAACATTTAAGGTTGTCAGGCTGTGTAAGGGCCTCGCGGTATGCAAACATTTAAGCTGTCAGGCCTGTTTGAGGACCTCGCGTCATGTAAACATTTAAGCTATCAGGCCTATTCAAGCACCTCAAAAAAAGTGTCAATACATTTCAATACAAATACAAAGGAGTAATAATAATAATAGCACAAACAACAAAATAAATCACAATAGAAGGTTATAAAATTTGAAATTATCGATCACTATAAACCTTGGATATCTAAACATTTCAGTTTGATTAGAACAAATAAAAAAAGTATCGTACATGATAAAAAAATTGGATATGGCAACATATAATTTATTGGGAATAGCGAAGTTGGCAATAAGACCTCAAATCTATCATCCAATCAGATCATAACATATATAGTTTTTTTATTATATAAAAAATAATGCTTTTAGTTCTCTATCTCGAACATTAGAAAGTATGCAAAATTTTGTAGTCAAACGACAAACTTTGTGGAGAGGGTGATAGAAATCATTTCCTTTCTAAAAAAACTTTCCCAAAAATCTAATAATTTGATAAGATAACTTTAATGTTAAATTTTCAAAAGTCATATTTTTAATTTTTTAAATTTATATAAGTATAACTAAAATTGTAATTGTAAATGAATAAATAAAAATTATAAATATATATTTAAAAATAATAAATTAATGATTATGAAACTGGATACATTATCCATTAATTTAATTTTTTTAATATAATATTTAAATTATAAAAACATAATCTTTTTAAAATATTTTATTTTTAATATATAATTTTTTAAAATTTTAATTATGTTCTAAAACAACAGTATCAAGTAACTTTCCCCATTGTTTTGTATTATTCATCTTGAATACATAATAAGATATAAACATTAAATGGGTTGAATACATGATAACATCTATTCACATTTGAGTTATGGCTAGTCCATAAACAAGTAGTCAATTTAGCTTTAATACCTAAAAAAGAAATGACACGTGTTTTTTGTGGATAAGTCATGGAGGACGAAGGTTCCATGGGACCTCCCCTTAAATAAACGTTTTTTTTGTAAATATGTAATGTGTCTATGAGATTTAATCATAGAAGAATATTCTTAATGATGTTCAAAAATTAAAAGCTAAAATTAACACAAATAATCATATAACTGTCATTTTTGTCATCATTTTTATTTATATGTTCATTATTAATACAGATTATTCATTAACCTACCTACTTGCCACTTATAAGCTATGGCAAACTGCAAGAAGTTTGGTTGCAAGTTGCAGTAAGATGTTATTACCTCTCCGCGCTAGTTTTACAATTTTACAATGATACTCTTTCTCCGAACCTGACCCGTAGCACCGTCGTTTACTGCCGGGAAACACCTCGAGCACCGTCTCAGTCGCCGCTTTCCGCTTGGTTGCCGTAATGCTGGGAAAAATATCTAACGGCGACCGCCGAGATTTACTCCAAACAGCCGGACGGAAGAATTTCCGTCTATTGACCGTGATGCCGCTCGGAGATCCACAAAGTCTAGGGACGACGGATTTCCGTCCACTCTGACTGGTGTCTACATGAAGTGGTGAGAATTGGGGCCGGGAATCGAACAATTGTCGACGGGGTCGATGATGGGCGTAAAGAGCTTAGCCCACTGGCAATAACCTGCCACAGCGAATGGATTGATGGACTGCTGGCAGCGTTGAATTGGCGGTGATCGGTAGACGGGAGCGAGGGGATGACAGCGGCTGAGGCGGCGGAAGGCGATGAAGAAGTGGCGGGAGAGGGAGGTGGAGCAGCTCCGCTCAAAGGTAACGATGTCGCCGGCTTGGAGACGTTTTTCTTTGACGAAGCGGCTCCAGCCCTTCGTGAGCACGTAGCTGTGGCTGCTATTCCAGTAAGAATAGCGGAAACGCCATGTTTTGGAGGTGAGGTCCTCGAAATTTAGCAGGACCTCCTTCCCCTTCCCCTCACCTGACGCCACGTCGACGTTGATCGAGAAATATTTCTCGGCGAACTGCTTAGGGATGACGATTCTGTTCAGCTTCCCGACGTCGCTGGGCGTAACGGTCTTGTCGAACAGGTGCTCGCGGGGTTCCGTAGGAGTTGAGCCCGCGACCTCAAGATTTGTGTTCGAGGATGTCTTATTTTGCGATAGTTCTTCGTTATCCGTGTATATTTATTGATAATGGTTACATTTAATGATTTTTTAACTATAAATTTTGTATGGTTATCAATTGAAGATGCTAGCATATTTTTAGGTGTCTTTCTAAATCAATGAACGATCTCATGTTCATAACTTTCTAGCATTTTTAAAAGCTTTAACAAACTTAATTGAAATTATAAATATACTCCACTATTAACTTTTATATTAGATTTACATTTGTGCCACGTTTACTTATAACAGCCGCATAACTACAATCAATCGTTTTTCATATTCCTCAATCGTTTCATATTCTTAGTTTCATCTAACCAACTGTAAGCATTTCGGCGTTCACAAGCAGCGATTTAGCGGTTGTGCTTCTTTCTTAGCTTGTCTACGATTTCGCTCTTGGAGTGGCTGCAGAAAAAGACGGCCTCCGGGTGGTTGTCGACCAAGTTCGTGTTCGTGTTCGTGATGGCGTTAGTGCCACGGAATTTGATCGCGGCCATGTCCTAGGCCCTTGCCACGTATTCTTCGTGGTTGAAGGTACCGAGCCAAACGTGCTGGTGCTTCTTGCATATTTGAGCACCGCACCGCCCGTTGGGCTGCGGGACAACGCCCTTGTATTGGGAATGTTAGTATCCAAATACTAAATTTTCAATGTTTTCTTTGTTGTAGGAATGGGATTATTCCCGTAGTACCGAGAAGTGTTGTTCCTGAGCACCGGTATCGTATATGGCAGAAGTAATACTGAGATTTTAACTCGCCTCATTAGAGAGGAGGTACAGGAAGGTTGAAAATTCTTATTCCATACACCCTTGATGTATGGCTATGATGCCTTGATTGAGACAATTTGGCCTTTAAAGGCTAATTTTTTATTAAAAGATTTGCCAAATTGTTTCTCGGGTTTCATTGGCCTTTGCGCAGGGTTGATTTTATTATAAATTCCACCAAAAATTTGGTTGTGCCATAAGGACAGTCTCCAGTCCTCGAAACCACGCACCTTCGAAACCACGCACCTGCAGTCATACAAAACAAGGGTTAGCCACAATTCACATAAGCCAAACAAGCCAAACACTAAGACTTCACTCCGCATGCCTCACTAAAAGGCTATGAGAGCATCAATAGATATTAAAGTTGATAGTTCTGAGATCCCAATGCATTGGGGATTATTTTTTTTTAGCAAATATTTAAAATATAATAAAACACAGACAAGTGTACCATGCCGAGATTGCAGGTGGAAGAAAAGGTGCAGATGCCGATTTAGAGAATTTAGTTTCTTGCAGAGTTCGCAGGTGTTTATGGAATCCGTTCTCTTACAATTGTTGTCATCAACAAGCTGCTTGTTTGAAGTCTTAACGCTAGGTGCAAGATGTTTGATTGCATGCAGTTCCACTCGAGTTTTCGGTCGTCAGCTTCAGTTTTGGTGAACTATAACCAGTTTCAAACTTCAGCTTGTGCTTTGGCTAAACACAGAGAACCGAGCATTACTACTAGGGAATGTATACCATAAATCATGAATTCGATATGCAACTTCTTATTCACGATTTCGTTAATGGAAAACAAATCAAAGACCTCCATTTGTGGGATTTCAAGTCTCCAAAACCCTGGGCAAACATAGAAGAATTCAGAGTGTCTGCAGTGTTCATTGACTGTAGGTGCTTTGTAGATTAAGAGTGGGAGGCGTTATGGTCTTTGCTAAGAATCATTGGTAAATCCGAAGACACTTGAGTTGCATCCAGGTGATATTTCGATTCTAAATCTGTGGATGCTCCTTGTTTTCATCATTTAATTGAGTATTTGGTCTTCCCACGATTGGGGCACAGACAATGAAGCTTCTGGAGTCAAAAAAGTAAAGTTATTTGTGCAGTAAGCGGAGTACAAGTAATTGATCACCCATTTATAGGATGGGATCGATGAAATCACCAAGAAATGAGAGTTACAAGGTTTTTTGAGAACATCACTTGGTGTGTCTGTGTCAATTGCACCCACATCTTTTACAGTTGGGCAGGATATTACTATGCAGATGAAATCATTCAACAAGCAACCTGGGATTCATCTACAAGAAAAGAACAAAAGTGACAGAACATACGCACTTTATCATTACAAAAAGATAGCTTGGACAGTGCTAATGTGCCAATTTCATAGAGAATTTCCAATCCAGATCGAAATGCAAAAGGTGTTATCATTGAAAACTCGCCTTCACAGGTCAAGAAGGTTTCGTTTTATAGTTTTTATAGACCCAACAATTGATGACAGTTATTTTGGATAAACATACCATTGATGGTTGAAAGGTTTTGTTGTTTATCAACAACAGATGAATAAAGACATTAATATTGCATGTGTTCCTCCCAGTCAAGTTGGATATAAAATTTCCCAAATATCTCAATTAACAGACTTTTAGGCAATCTTTAGGTCATTCAAAGATATAGATGGCAGTGAGATTCACATCTTCAAGAAATGTTTAATAGTTTAAGGATGAGAATGAGATACGTAGCAGGTAGACCCAGTTTAAAAGGCAATATTAAAAGGGAATTTGACCTCGAAATATCAACAGTCAAAGAGATATGACAGTCAGTCAAATCTAGATGGCAAAAGAGCCAGCAAATACACAGATGGCAGGGCAGATAGCAATCAGAACTATCATTTCCATATTTTCAGCAGTGAATCAATTAGTTCCACATCTCCAGATTTTAAGAACGTAGATAGCAAGGCATTTGACTTAGTTGTTCCATATTTCTTGCATAAATATCATAGATTGTTTTTATTCTTGGGGGATTCTTGTGATTATTTCCTAGCAGATAGGAAGGATATGTTGATTGTATCTTGCTATTTAAGACAGCATTTTGTAAGATTCATAGGGGGAGCGAGAGGGGAATTTGAGCAGAGGCCAGTATAGGAAAGATTGTAAGCCTATGGGCATTTATTTAAGTATTCATTTCTGACATTGAACATCCAGGCGTATTGTTTTACCAGATTGTGATCTCTTCTTGTTTTACATTCTGTCTTCGTCTTACTTGAAAGAATTGCAGACATCGAGAATCAATGGTTGTTCATGGATGATAGATTCCCGAGCGGTAAAGATTTTGCCGTGATTGCCTATTATCCGTCTGTTTTGTTTCAAGTACCGATGCATCCTTTTTGACAGAGAAAAACTCTGTTTGGTGGATGTTCTACTATTTGTCACGTTCTCCATTCTTCTGTCCACCATCATATAAGTATTTTGTCTGATATGCAACTCACCGGCCTTCAATCTAACAAGATGTTTACTTGACTTCATGCCCAATAGTGTTTTAACTAATCTGCATTTAGCTTGTTTCTCTTATTCTTTCTCTTATTATCTACCTCATCTACCTTATTTTAGAACCCAAACACATTCTTATTTATAAAATCATTGCAATAACTAAAGATGTGTTAGGCTTGGCCCTATAACTTCTCATGATCTAGGGCAACTTCTGGCGCTAACATTTTGGCCTTGTGCCGAAGGGTAGGAGACACAAAGTGATATTTATCCACAGGAGAGCGACAACAATCAAATACACTTCTTGATGGTGAATAGGAAGGGGAAAGATACATGACTACAGATATTTCACCATGGAAACTCCAACATCCTACTGGAATTAATATGTGACTCCACTGGATCCAAGCAGGGAAGCCATTTTGGCTCAAAGGTTTGTTTTTTGTGATTTTTTAGATGTCATTGGTTTTCCAAACCCAATTCTTAACAGAGCTGAATGGGAAGGTACCATTCCTACATTTAAAGGCAAAGATTGGAAGGTTCTGGCTGAGCATCTACTAAATTTTCATGATTTTGTTCACGAATGCCAGAGTGTGCATGAGGATGTCCAGATCAAAATTTCCAGATACTCATTGAAGGGAACAACCCTTTATTGGTGCAGATCTCTTCCAACTTCAAATATTAACTCATTGGCAAGTTTTCATGGTATATTTCGATATAATCATGAAGAATATTTTTCAGTTGAAAGTCTTTTTTAAAATTGTTGTGATATATTTGAGAGCATATTGTATAAAACCGTGTTTCTTCGATTGCAAGGAATGAAAATCACTCCACTAGATCCAAGCATGGAAGCCATTTTGGCTCAAAGGTTTGTTTTTTGTGATTTTTCAGATGTCATTGGTTTTCCAAACCCAATTCTTAGCAGAGCTAAATGGGAAGGTACCCTTCCTACATTTAAAGGCAAAGATTGGGAGGTTCCGGCTAAGCATCTGATAGATTTTCATGAGTTTATTCATGAACATCAGATTTTGCATGAGGATGTCAAGATCAAGTTTTTCAGATACTCATTGAAGGGAGCAGCCCTTGACTGGTGCAGATCTCTTCCAGCTTCAAATATTAACTCATTGGCAAGTTTTCATGATGCTTTCGATATAGTTTGTAAAGTAAAATTTTGAGCTGAAGGTCTTTTTGAAAATTGTTGTGATATATTTGAGAAGCATATTCAGCATAAAGCAAATGTTTCTTCTGATTGCAAGAATGAAAATCATGTTGTTGAGGAAGATTTTCCAAATCTAATTGATAATAGGAAAGATGGCTGCATAGTTGTGAATGCATTAGATTTTGTTTCTGATGCACCTGTTGTCTTAGATCTGAATGAAAAAATAGTTGAAGAAGAGGTCTTTCCTCAACTCCTTCAAGTGGATTCCTACAATATGTTGTTACATGTGATTAAGGAGGAAAATCAAGAGGTTGCTCATCAAGAATAGATATATGAGGCAGCATATGGCAATGTTAGTTTTGATCAACAGGTTTCTGAGAACATTATGCCCATTTTTCATGTACAGTTAGAACCAGTATATGGAAGTATCGAGCATCAAGCAGAGGTAACTATTTTCAATTATCAATCTACTTCTTTCTATGATCCGGTAGCCATTTATATGGAGTCATTCTTCTCAGAAGTTTTCAGCCTTGCAAAGTTTCAAATCAAAGAAGATGGTGGTTGTAAATATGTGTTACAAGTTAAAATTTTGTTACACAAAATGAAGTTTTCTTTGATCTTATTCTGCATGCAAGGAGCTTTTACAATCAGCTGGATGTTATCACGGTTTCATTGGAAACATGATTTCACTTGATCAAGTGATGATGTAATTGGTTAGAAGTAGGGCAAGCAATAAAGCTCTCTTCTTAAGCATTTGTTTTTATAGTTTGCATAGTGTAATCAGGTTTGCAGCAGGAAGTTTGATTTCAGCATTCTGTTAGAGTATGAATAAGTTGCAGAAGTTTGGGCCTGATTTGAAATGCTATTGACTGACTCCATAACCCAATGGACTAGGCACAACACAGGTTGTGGATGTCTACAGAGTGGAAGATTTGCAGGGACAGGATTGCACAGAGGAAAAGGCATAGTGGTCTGCTTGTTGTTGATGCCTCACAGGGAGAGCATCATCCTCCAGAAGGAGCCAATGTTAGTATCCAAATACTAAAATTTCAATGTTCTCTTTGTTGCAGGAATGGGGTTATTCCCGTAGCACCGAGAAGTATTGTTTCTGAGCACCGGTATCGTATATGGCAGAAGTAGTACTGAGATTTTAACTCACTTCATTAGAGAGGAGGTACATGAAGGTTGGAAGTTCTTATTCCATACACCCTTGATGTATGGCTATGATGCCTTGATTGAGACAATTTGGCCTTTAAAGGCTATTTTTTATTAAAAGATTTGCCAAATTGTTTCTCGAGTTTCATTGGCCTTTGCGTAGGGTTGATTTTATTATAAATTCCACCAAAAATTTGGTTGTTCCATAAGGACAGTGTCCAGTCCTCGAAACCATGCACCTGCAGTCATACAAAACAAGGGTTAGCCACAAGCCACATAAGCCAAACAAGCCAAGCACTAAGACTTCACTCTGCATGCCTCATTGAAAGGCTATGAGAGCATCGATAGATATTAAAGTTGATAGTTCTGAGATCCCAATGCATTGGGGATTATTTTTTTTGAGCAAATATTAAAAATATAATAAAACACAGACAAGTGTACCATGCCGAGATTGCAGGTCGAAGAAAAGGTGCAGATGTCGATTTAGAGAATCTAGTTTCTTGCAGAGTTCGCAGCTGTTTATGGAATCCATTGTCTTACAACTGTTTTCATCGGCAAGCTGCTTGTTTGAAGTCTCAACGCCAGGTGTAGGATGTTTGATTGCATGCAGTTCCACTCCGAGTTTTCGGTCGCCAGCGTCAGTTTTGGTGAACTATAACCAATTTCAAACTTCAGCTTGTGCTTTGGCTAAACACAGAGAACCGAGCATTACTACCAGGGAATGTATACCATAAATCATGAATTCGATATGCAACTTCTTATTCATGATTTCGTTAATGGAAAACAAATCAAAGACCTCCATTTGTGGGATTTCAAGCCTCCAAAACCCTGGGCAAACATAGAAGAATTCAGAGTGTCCGCATTGTTCATTGACTGTAGGTGCTTTGTAGATTAAGAGTGGGAGGCGTTATGGTCTTTGCTAAGAATCATTGGTAAATCCAAAGACACTTGAGTTGCATCCAGGTGATATTTCGATTCTAAATCTGTGGATGCTCCTTGTTTTCATCATTTAATTGATTATTTGGTCTTCCCACGATTGGTGCACAGACAATGAAGCTTCTGGAGTAAAAAAAGTAAAGCTATTTGTGCAGTAAGCGGAGTACAAGTAATTGATCACCCATTTATAGGATGGGATCCATGAAATCACCAGAAAATTAGAGTTACAAGGTTTTTTGAGTACATCACTTGGTTTGTCTGTGTCAATTGCACCCACATAGTTTACAGTTGGGCAGGATATTACTATTCAGATGAAATCATTCAACAAACAACCTGGGATTCATCTACAAGAAAAGAACAAAAGTGACAGAACATACACACTTTATGATTACAAAAAGATAGCCTGGACAGTGCTAATGTGTCAGTTTCATAGAGAATTTCCAATCTAGATCGAAATGCAAAAGGTGTTATCATTGAAAACCCGCCTTCACAGGTCAAGAAGGTTTGGTTTTATAGTTTTTATAGACCCAACAATTGATGACAGAGTTATTTTGGATAAACATACCATTGATGGCCGAAAGGTTTTGTTGTCTATCAACAACATATGAATAAGGACATTAATATTGCATGTGTTCCTCCCAGTCAAGCTGGATATAAACTTTCCCAAATATCTCAATTAACAGATTTTTAGGCAATCTTTGGGCCATTCAAAGATACAGATGGTAGTGAGATTCACATCTTCAAGAAACGTTTAATGGTTTAAGGATGAGAATGAGATACGTAGCAGGTAGACCCAATTTAAAAGGCAATATTAAAAGGGAATTTGACCTCGAAATATCAGCAGTCAAAGAGATATGGCAGTCAGTCAAATCTAGATGGAAAAAGGGCCAGCAAATACACAGATGGTAGGGTAGATAGCAATCAAAAATATCATTTCCATATTTTCAGCAGTGAATCAATTAGTTCGACATCTCCAGATTTTAAGAACGTAGATAGCAAGGCATTTGACTTAGTTGTTCCAGATTTCTTGCATAAATATCATAGATTGTTTTTATTCTTGGGGGATTGTTATGATTATTTCCTAGCAGATAGGAAGGATATGTTGATTGTATCTTGCTATTTAAGACAACATTTTGTAAGATTCATAAGGGGGCCGAGAGGGAAATTTGGGCAGAGGCCCATGTAGGAAAGATTGTAAGCCTATGGGCATTTATTTAAGTATTCATTTCTGACATTGAATATCATGGTGTATTGTTTTACCAGATTGTGATCTCTTCCTGTTTTACATTCTGTCTTCGTCTTACTTGAAAGAATTGCAGACATCGAGAATCAATGGTTGTTCATGGATGATATATTCCCGAGCAGTAAAGATTTTGCCGTGATTACCTATTATCCGTGTGTTTTGTTTCAAGTATCGATGCATCCTTTTTGACAGAGAAAATCTCTGTTTGGTGGATGTTCTACTATTTGTCACGTTCTCCATTCTTTCGTCCACCATCATATAAGTATTTTTTCTGATATGCAACTCACTGGCCTTCAATCTAACAAGATGTTTATTTGACTCCATGCCCAATGATGTTTTAACTAATCTGCATTTAGCTTGTTTCTCTTATTCTTTCTATTATTATCTACCTCATCTACCTTATTTTAGAACCGAAACACATTCTTATTTATAAAATCATTGCAATAACTGAAAATGAAAATGTGCTAAGCTTGACCCTATAGCAGTCTAGAAGCAACTTCTAGAGCTAACAGGGACGACGACAGCTTCTTGCACGAGTTCTCCTTGCCCTGCGCCGAGGGTGTCTGTCGAGTGTTCTCGGTGGAGAGTCCGCTGATTCCGCTCCCTCTCCGTTCTGTTAAATATATTGTACCCTCAACAGTATGACCGTACACTGCCAGCTGTACTGGACAGTTGTACTTTCTATTTTTGTCTTGCTTGAGCATATATAGCTCAACCATCTTACATTGTAATGGTGGCTTAACCTCTTCAGTTCTGTTCTGTACATCTTCATACATTTGAATATACTATTCTTTTC
>SNQJ01S0042669.1:47488-65862 GCA_010110895.2 Picea sitchensis
TACAGAATTGGGCTCTCTGCTGGTCTAGCGTAAATAGCCACTTGGGTATCACATGGCCCATCCGATGTGTATGGACTGGGGAATGCTGCTTAGTTGGTCAACTCTGGCAGCCAGCCAACGCTTGAGCTGTTCATACGGTATACCTGTATTCTTCTCATCTACGTTATATATGTATACACTTGTTTTTTTTATCAAGTGGGAATTTGGAGTGACAAGCACTCGATGCCATTGATTGGATAATGGAGGCACTGAGGAGATAAACCTGTGGACGGACACACAGAGGGATCTGTCGCTCTGCTCTACACGGAAAAGTATATTCATCTTGTTCTCAGTGTAGAAGACAAAAAGGCAATCAGATGGCAAAACTAAACTCCAATTGGTACGTGCACCTCTTCCATTGATATTTTGAACAAGCCAATCAGATTGCAAAAGTGGACCTGGTCCAAAGATTTTTTTTAACTCGAGTGTTGATTTACACCAGAGACAAGCGCAAATGATTATCAGATAAGAAGAGAGGAATGAGGAATGATTGGATGGAGATTCATAAAAGACTTGTCAGAGATATTGAGAAGAGCATAGTCCTTATTCATGGCCAGGAATATCCAGTTTGTTACCCAGCATTCATGTCCTTATTCATGGCTAGCAATATTCATGTGATAAGTGAATTATAAATTATTAAATCTGAATTGTTTTTAGATTTGATGATTTTTAATTCATTTGCTATAGTATTTAATATTGTTTAATAAACTGGATATTGATTTACATGTCATAGTCATGTTTAGTAAACTGGATATTGATTTACATGTCGTAGTTATGTATAGTAAATTATATGTAATTGTAGGACCCTTCTTCTACTATAACATTCAATACTGCTTAACAAACTGAATATTAACTTGCATACCTTAACCATGCATGATAAGTACCACGAATAGTTATAGTATTATCAATTTATATCTAATTGTAGGACCCTTCCTCTTTAGGTACCCTACAGGGTGTACCTAATTTGAAACATCTACTCAAACATGGAGAGGATAAGCTCGAAGTTGGGATACACCTGGGCCTCCATTAGTGTGTTGTGATGTGTTGATGCCATTTCCCCATCTCAACTTGAGAATGAGAGAATATGTTGGTAAATACGATAACATGGTAGGTGCAGTGTGGGTCCAAGTAGCTCTACGATTTTAGATATTATTTTCCATGCACCACAAGCACTTGTCGGAACACAAATTATGAAATTATTTGCATACAACTTACTCCATTCCATGCGGTTGACCATCCATTGCAAATCTAAACAACTAGTGAGGCTCATAGACTTTGAAAAATTCAGCTTTTTAGATTCTTCACATCTTGGGATTTGTTGGCTTGGGATTTGTTGGCTTGAAGTTTAAGAAAGGATTAGGTGTTAGAGAACAAACAACTAGTGGGACTCTTAGACTTTGAAAAATTGAGCTTTTTAGATTCTTGACACCTTGGGGTTTGTTGGCAGTTTTTTATATTCTTAACATTTTGGGGTTTGTTGGCTTGAAGTTTAAGAAATGATTAGGTTATTAGAAAAGAATTGACCATAAATAAGTTTTAATAGGTTTTGAGTTAACTCATTGTTCGGTTAGTTTGGAGCATTGTAAACATTGGAGGCACATTCAAACCAAGTAGAGAGGTTAGATATTGCATACACTGATTTCTTAGGGAGGAAACTCTCCAAAAGAGTTTGTCATTGAATCGAAGTTGGATGAGTAGAAGCTTGTTTTTGTTCAAGAATTAGTTCTTTTTTGTTCTCATATGTCATTGAATCAAAGTTGGACGAGTAGAAGCTTGTTTTTGTTCAAGACCTAGTTCTTCTTTGTTCTCATAAGAAGGTGTTTATAGGTTCTTTGCATTTGTTTTGACTTGGAGGATCTATGCATCATAATCTATTCGGTTAGATTCTGGATGTTTTCTGCCATCTAAATCATACAAAGCATTACAAGGGCATTGGTTAATCCTAGGAGGGAGAAAAGTAAGGATGGGATGGAGGAAAGTGTTCATTGTAGAAGATCAAATGGCTTGATTAAAGTGGAGGGAGTGATAGACCAAATCATGGGTGCCATACATTAAAAGAAGCCTAATTTTGAGGAAGTACCTGTTAATATTATGGTAGTTGCGGGAGGTATTTACCCCCATGTGTGAACCTGACGAGAATAGAAGACTCCGGAAAGCAAGAGAAACCCTAATGAGTTGGCTAATAACCCTAGAAGCCTTGTCGGCTCAAGAAGAAAATTTATATNTTTGTTTGGCTATCTAGCCTAGGGTTTGCTTCCGGAGGAATTCTCAGTCAAGGTTAAGGTGCTCGGAGGGAGGCTTCAACCTGTGGTTGGGTGACGAGGGTATCGTCAATGGTAAAACGAGCACACCATCTTCTATATTCTAATAGTACATGTGTTGTTCATCGAACTAGTGATAAGTATGAATGATGGTAGATTGACGAAGTTGACTTAGGTTGGGATTGATGGAGGTCTATAAGTAAAAGAATAGATTTTGAATGTAACGCACATGCATGATCTTCAAGGGAAGGTAGATCTTCTACACAAAGGTTGGATAGTTTTCTCATCAAATATAAATTACTCATAACATAGTCCACAACACTATTTCCACCAACATAAGGATACCAAGTAAAGAAAACATACCCTAGGAAACATAGAAGACCATTTAACATTAACATGTCATGGGATTCCACAAGCCTAATAAAGTGCCTAGCATAGGGTGCTATTGTGGAATCAACAGACTATCTCTAAAAATTCCTAATTCCTCTCTTCCCAACTCATGTCGCTTGCTCAATGGGTTTGAAACTGTATAATATAGCTAGCAATTCCTATTTCTAGTACAAGTATTGAAGTCACCTAAGAGAATAACATCACCCATAGATGAAAACTTGGAGATCTTGGGAGGTCAAGTTAATAAATGAGAATTCACCCTTAATTGTTATGGCATAGGTTGAATAAGAGGAAAAAAAATAATAAATTGCAATGTACAATTTTCCATTCGAGTGTCTTCTAGCCACAAAAACCTAACATGCAAATATGAACATTCCACTTCTACTTGGAAGGCTAAATCAACTAAATCATCATCTTGCACAAAGCATGCAACACTTCAATTAAAATGAAACTCTATCCTAATAATACAAAACCATATAAACCAACTAAAAATGGGTAGGGGTTTATCCTTTGTTTCATAAATCTTTGTAACTCAAATAATTTGGTTATTTCAGATAACATCCGTTGTAGAGCTTGGGGAGAAGAAGAAATATCCTCCTCAATTTGATAAAGAGATTGACATGGACAAATGGGACTGACATTCGACCTCTAACATCACTCACACTATTGAGGTGGGCCATGGCTTTTTCCACCAAGGAGGTGTATTGTCTTTGATGAAAGCTTTCCTATTGTGTATCATAACCTACTTGATCTATTTCCTAGCTTCCACTATTTCATATCTTTCATTTTTGACTTCCTCATATTGTATTTTGGTCATATCTTCATCTAGATAGACTTTTAATTTTAAGTTTAATTTAAAAAAAATAATAATAAAATCATGTAACGAATGTCCCTTGCACTTTCTCCGCATGATTAATAAAAATTAAAATAATTTGTATATACACTTGCTGTAACTCGCATCATTTTACAATTTTACAATCTTCTAATAGTACCGTGTCTCACTAGCCTTACACATCGCATAGTCTTTTCATACCGGGAAACACCTCCAGCGCCGCCGCCGTTACCGCTTTCCGCTTCGTCGGCTGCTCAGTCTCTCCCACAACAGTAAAGCTGGGAAAAAGATTCAACTGCGACGGCTGAAGATTTACCCCAAATAGCCGGACGAAAGAATTGCCGTCTGTTGACGGAGGCGCCTCTCGGAGATCCACGAAGTCTAGGGACGATGGATTCCCTTCACCTGTCACCGACTCCGGGGACATGAAGTAGAGAAAATTGGGGGAGGGAATCGAACAATTGTCGACGGGGTCGATGATCGGCGGCAATTGCGAGTTAAAGAGCTTAGACCGCTGCGGATACCTGGCCGCGGTGAATGGATTGATGGACTGCAGAAAGCTTTTTAATGGCGGCGACGGGGCGGCTGTAGGGAGGACATTGCAGAGGCGGCGGCAGCGGCGGCGGCTGAAAGAGATAAAGTGTTTGTGGGAGATGGAAGTGGCGCAACTCCGCTCAAAGGTAACGATGTCACCCGCTTGGAGGCGTTTTTCTTTGACGAAGCGGTTCCATCCCCTGGTGAGCACGTAGCTCTGGCTGCTGTTCCAGAAAGAATAGCGGAACCGCCATGTTTTGTACGTGCTGTCCTCAAAATTTAGCAGGACTCCATTCCGCTTACACTCACCCGACTCCACGTCGACGTCGACGTCGAGTGAGAAATATTTCTCGGCGAACTGCTTGGGGATGACGATTCGGTTCAGCTTCCCGACGTCGCTGGGCGTCACGGTCTTGTTGAACAGGTGCTCGCGGGGCTCTGGGGTCTCTGGGAAAGTTGAGCCCACGAAATCGAGATTTATGTCCGAGGTCGTCTTATTCTGCTTCAGTTCTTCGTCGTATGTGTGCTTTCTCAGCATGTCTACAATTTCGCTCTTAGAGTGGCGGCCGAGAAAGACGGCCTCCTGGTGGCTGTCGACCAAGTTCGAGTTCGTGATGGCGTCGGGGCCGCGGAACTTGATGGCGGCCCTGTCGTAGGTCCTGGCCGCGACTTCTTCGCTGTTGAAGGTGCCGAGCCAAACGCGCTGGTGCTTCTCATATATCTGAGCACCCCACCGCCCGTTGGGCTGCGGGACAACACCCTTGTATTGGGACGACGGCAGCTTCTTGCACGATTTCTCCTTGCCCTGCGCCGAGGGTGTCTGATTGTTCTCGGCGGAGAGTACGCTGATTCCTCTCCCCGTGCGTTCCAGTCCTGCCCCATCCGCGAACGAAAAATTAGAGCAAAACGACTTGCCAGCAACCGCAGGCGACGACTTCGGGTCGTCGTCCTCTGTCACACTCCCGGACTCGTTGTTGTCGGTTGTCGTCGAATCGGCGCCCAGCTCCTTAAATGCAATGGAGTAATTCCTTACCCCTCCTGAATAACTGGAGTTATCGGCGTCTGCTGTAGAGAGACAACGGCCCAAGCTTAGAGCCACATCAGGAGTAGTAGCGCAATTGCCATTGCCCGAAGCCTGCAACACATACACGGAAACTGAGTCAATTCCACAATCAACACAAACCATATCCCACGAATAATAACTAGCAGAGCCACAATCATGTGGCTGATGAACGCGGAAAGGATTATTTCATTTACAAACCCTAATTAGGGTTTATCTTAGAGTTTTGGAAACCCTAATTAGGGTTTATCTTAGAGTTTTGGAAGGGAAAAAAACAGTTCTCGATCCATGAAATTCAAAGGATTATTTCATTTACAAACCCTAATTAGGGTTTACTTTAGAATTTTGGCAGGGAAAAAAACAGTTTTCGATCCATGAAAGAGGCTTTTGCAGGCTATTTAACACTGTTCATATGGAGAACACAAACAGTGGCTAGACTGAGAAGACCAGACTGGAAAGACAACAACTAAAACCTATAAAATACGAAGGCTTCAATTTTAACTTTAAGTGAACTTTCATTCCCACAATCTCAAAGTGAATTTTCATTCCCACAATCTCAAAGCCCATTAAGCAGCTGCAAAAATGAAGCAACGGAACTTTACAATGAGGTGTTTTATACATATTAATCTTTAAATCTTATTCTTTGATTTAGGAGGAAGACTAAGAATATGTCAGCATATTCAATTGCTAGCCATAAGATTAGTTTTTATAATTAAAAGATCATTAATTGTGTCCATTTTCAATAGGTGTAAGCCTTTTAGCGTAATCGATAAGCTAGTAAATTCCCGACTAAGTCGGGAGCAATCTTCCCTGTCGAGTTACTTTTCCAGCAGGTTCTCTGTTGATCTCATTTAAAATTTTCAGTCAATCCAAAATTCTGATCGATTTTCTGAGTCTCTGAGTTGATTTAAAGTGGGCAAAATCCTCTGGGATAAAATTCTGAAATACATGAAACTTTGATCCATATCAAACTCAAACTATAATTGAAAATCTAACTGGATTCAAGCCCATTTTTTTTTTTTGTTTTTTGACTAAAATGAAAACCTGTTTACTCCTGAATTAACCTACTCCATATATATACATACAAGTTACAAACTTACAACCACAACGCCTCTGAGCAGACACAATAACTACCAGCCATAGGCACAAGTCCCAACTACAGCAAGTCGCTCGGACAAGATACATACGCACATGAGTATATAACATTGACTAACCTTGTGCAAATTATAAGGAGCCAACTACAGCAAGTCGCTCGGACAAGATACATACGCACATGAGTATATAACATTGACTAACCTTGTGCAAATTATAAGGAGCCCCCTGCATGGGCACAGCCACAGCACCGCAAGACATATTCCAGCAGCCACCGAAACTCACATACGGATGACCCAATTGGGGATATACTCACGACTGATATATTCGGAACGATGTATACTCAATAGATATATTTATCAAATGCAGCACCGAATGAGCAAACCAGCTATGTGCAGATAAGGGGAAAACAAAAACAGAAAAATTATACATGAGGCAACAAGCGGTAGGAAATATATATACAGAATTGGGCTCTCTGCTGTCCAGTGTAAATAGCCACTTGGGTATCACATGGCCCACCTGATGTGTATGGACTGGGAAGTACTTAGTTGATCAAATCTGGCAGCCAGCCAGCCAACGCACGCTTGAAATATATGAATAAATATATGAATACAATGTTACAGCGTGGGATAAGGGACGCTTATAAATTGTTTTTTTATCAAGTGGGAATTTGGAGTAACAAGCACTCTATGCCATTGATTGGATAATAGAGGCACTGAGGAGATAAACCTCTGGCCAGACACACACAGGGGTTTGTTGTTCTGTTTTACACGGCAAATTACATTCATCTCGTTCTCCCTGTATTAGACAGAAAGGCAATCAGATTGCAAAACTAAACGCACGTGGACCCCGTCCGACAGATATTTTGAACGTGAATTTACATTATAGATAAGGCAATCGGATTGCAAACGTGGACCTAGACCANCATTCATCTCGTTCTCCCTGTATTAGACAGAAAGGCAATCAGATTGCAAAACTAAACGCACGTGGACCCCGTCCGACAGATATTTTGAACGTGAATTTACATTATAGATAAGGCAATCGGATTGCAAACGTGGACCTAGACCACAGATTTTTTTAAAGTCGAATGTTGATTTACACCACAGACAAGTGCGAATGATTATCCGATAAAAACAGAGGGCTGATGAGATGCAGATTCATAAAAGATTAGTCCTTGAGTCATGAATGGTAGGTTCCACAAACCGATATGTTATGTAATTGTAGGGTTTTCCACCCAACGATTTGACTGGAAAAGTTTACGAAGGTATATATACCCTACCTCTTTTGGATTTGAACCTGAGACTTCTTAAGAGGAAACACATGTTCTTAACCATTAGGCCCACTCTGGCTGTATATATATTTTTAGTTATTTTAACATCTTGTGGATAAGGTGTCATTTTTAAGTGTTTTACAGGTTTGTCAATATTCAATCTGTTATATAGTATTGAATGTTATCACTGGTCATGTATAGGCATCAATGTTATGGTAAATAGTGTATAGGTTGTTAGATCTAAAAGCTATTTAGATCAACTATTTATATACCATTTTCAGATGTAGTATTGAATGTTATGATTGGTGGTGTATAGGCATCTTAATTCAATGTTATGGTAAATAGTATATAGGTTGTTAGATCTAAATGCAATTTAGATCCACTATCTATATACCATTTTCAGATGTAGATGTAGTATTGAATGTTATGATTGGTCGTGTATAGGTATCTTAATTCAATGTTATGGTAAATAGTGTATACGTTGTTAGATTTAAAAGCAATTTAGATTTACCACTTATATACCATTTTTTAGATTTAAAAGTAATTTAGATTTACCACTTATATACCATTTTTAGAGATAGTATTGAATTTCTGAGTGCTGAATCAATTTTTACATTTAAAAATAGATTTTAAGTAACAAAAAACTATGATTTCACCAACAATATATTGCAAAATTATGATAATATTACAAATAAACAAAAACATAAAACATTTAAACTACAACCTCATTAGAATTTATGCTCGACACCTACTTTTAATGGAGTAGAAAACATTTAGACTACAACCTCATTATAAATAGAATTTATGCTCGGCACCTACTTTTAATGGAGTAGAAATTGAGATAAGATATAAGAGGGTATGTTTATTTTCCAAATAGACATGTGAAACCTAATTACGATTCTTCAAACATGGAGAGGATAAACGTGAAGTTGGGGCCACCTAGGGTCTCCATTAATGTCTCGTGTTCTTTGGTCTCATTTCAATGTTGTTGAATACGATAACAAGTAGTTGTACTATGGGTCCAAGTGACCCTACGATGAAGATATTATTTGTATATATCATAATCACTAGTTGGAATACAACTTATGATATATGATTTGCACATCACAACTTGTTCTATATCGTTGACCATCAATTACCAGATTTTCTAATGTCACATCGTAAATTTAAGCAATCAGAGGTGCAATTACAACATAACATATTGAGATATTATATTTAGAGGCAAGGTTTCAAAATTCTTATTATTACGCCGAAAGGTGTATACTTATTGACAATGAGCACAATTAATCACCTTTTAATCTAAAATTCTAATCTGATGACTAACAATTGAAGATGTTGACATATTCTTAGTCGTCCTCCCAAATCAATGAATGTGATTTCCTCTTCATAACTTCCTTGTATTTTTGAATGCATTTGTTAACCTGTTTACCTTTTAACATTTACCTAATCATATTAAGAAATTACTGTAGCACTATATGATTGCCACGTTTAAATGATTAAACATTGGATTTAGCACGTTGGTTGTAGACGCTCATTTTCTGGTTGTGTGTTTCATTTTCAGGCTGTGCGTTTCATTTTCTGTCCGCGCCTTTCAGCGTTCATTAGCCACAAAGGTTTTGAGTGGTTGTGCTAGTTTATTTTTCTAAGTGTTATAAATGGATTTTGAGAGTAGATGTGCAAGTTAAGGTCCTTTATGTAATTTTCTATTTGAACATGGTAAAATGTACGTGTATCATAAGCTCGGGGACTCGTAACAAAAATATCCAAGGTGAAAGAGAGACAATGGGGGCTCTAATGAAGATACTCATTTGAAAATTCTATTAGACCCCCTATTAGGTCGAATGGTTATATGGGTTAACAAAATTTATATTGAGTACATCAAATTTCGAGAGAATAGAATAAGCAAGTGTGTTAAATGGAGCTAGCATGTGTAATGACAAGTCTTAAATCATGGATTTGGATTATTTCACCGAGTCTGGTCCCTTTTACTCTATATCAAGGGCTTAGTGCATCATTGATGCTATTCTCAGCCATATGTTTCGTACCTGCATTATTTTCTCACCCAACCTTGTTGTGTCTCTCAATGAATTTTTCCAAGACATTGATTTTGAGTCTCTGATAAGAAAGTTTGATCTATTGTTGATATGGGAGTATGATGCACAATGTAGTACACAATGATGCTTAGTTTCTACCTCACAATTTCCACATGTACTCAACATAATTTTTCCTCCCACAACTCCTTAATTGTTCTCATCTCTTATTTCATGTCTTAACATGTGTGAGTTGGTTCTTAGATGTGCTATTACCTATTTTCCACACTATAGGATGTTAAGCTCCAAGTAGTTTAACACTTTGATCTCTTCTTGTCTATTGAAGCTATATGTGTAGTATTATTGTTTTCTTCTAATGTCTTTTCTCCATTTTCCCTTCCTGTAGCATTCATGCACATGAATTTTCAACGCATTTTTCTCAAACGAACACTTTTCTTCTTCCATATCCCACTATTCAAACCATTTTATGCATGGTCAATCCCGTGTTTTCTTCTTCCTTTTTAGCTCATCTTCATTGATTTTAATTGGAATCCTATTATAGTCCATGGCTGCGATTTTCTGTCTGTACAAAATCACTTTTCTCAATGCCTCCAATTCTATTAGGTATAGTTTTAAGTGTTCTAGCTAGGAGTATTTGGTAAGGGGTATTATTTTTTTACTCTTAGAAAACTTGTTATTAGGTGTTTTTATACTCACTAAATTTCGTACCATATGTTTTGGATAATATACTTGGTCCTCATACTTCATATCCATAAAGGAGTATAATATACTTGGTCCTCATACTTCATATCCATAAAGAAGTATAATATACTTGGTCCTCATACTTCATATCCATAAAGGACCTATTTTTATTTTTCAACATGAAAAATGTCGTCCACCCTCCTTACAATATTTTCCTCATGCATGCATCCCAACTTAACTTTTCATTTAAATCTAGCCCCAAATATTTATAGTTTTGGGTTATCTCTAGTCACTTTAGAAACTTAATTGTGGTTGTTTTGTTATCCTTTTTAGTGAGAGGCCTTACTATTTTAGTTTGTCCTGTGTTCATGACCATCCCAAAATCCACACAAAAGGAATCTAAGGCCTCATGGTGATCTTGTAGGCTACAAAATTTCCTTATTATTAATGTCATATTGTTTGCATACATCAATATCTTTATGATAATCCCTTTTATATTCACACCTACCCCACCTTTGTTGTTTACCCGTTCTTCTAGCTTATATATGTAAATACAACACAATGTGGGGGTGAAAAGGAAACCTTGTTTCACCCTAATGTCATTGTTGAATCTCTCTGAATGACCCTTTGCAACTCGTATTTTATCCTTTACCTACTCATATAATTTGTGTCTCATTTCCCTCCAACCATCTGATGACCACATATCTATAAAATTCTCCCACGGTTTCTCTCTCAAGATGGTGTTAGAGACCTTTGTCAAATTGACAAAATAACACCATAGTCCTTTGTCTTTATCATCCCAATTTTTTTCTATTATGTTCCTAAGTCTAAGGCAATGGAAACCCTACAATAATCTTCAAATTAGATCATGATCCTATTGTAAAATGAATGTACACATGTAGGGTGTTGTGCCCCTGACCATATTAAAATCAACTTGGGTTATTCGCCCCAACACATTGACTCACCATCCTAATTCACATTGTTAAGTACCTGAATAGATATGAATATAAATATCAAAATAAACCCACAATATCAACAAGAATAATCCAAACCATTCACCAAATACTGAACGCAAGAAATAGTCAAATCCCTTGAGGTAGGGTAACACCATATATTAATCCTTAAGGAAGGATAACACTCCTTAAGAAATGCTTGATACATTCACAATATTCTTCACTATATCTCATTACAATGCTTACACTTATTTATATAGCTCTCTCTATCTCCTAGGAACCTTCTAGAGAGTCTTCTCACATTTATTATATCTAACTACCATAGTGGGCCTTATTTAATATAATGGACCTAATCCACCTTACATTGAATGACTTCTACTAATAATACATAACCACATTCTCATGTATTGGATGAATTCCACTAATACTGCATAACCACATTCTCATTGGGTACCTCCCTAAGTACCCCATATTACCTCTCTAGGTATACTACACTCCACCCCCCTTCACATGTTTTATCCTTGAAACACGAGAAGAAACCATATAATATGTCTGACTAAGAAATGTAGCCAAATGGTACCAAGTACGACCATTCATCCATCCTAATGGAAGTTGAACATGATGTCCATTTGTTGCCTTTCCACCCTGATCTTGCTCTGCATCACGTCGGGGTTTCCATGGGATTGTTTCGCTAGCCAAATGTGTTCCTACAGTGTTTGTAGTCGTCCATGCACCTCTTGTTCAGTTTCCTTTCTAGTGCTCTGTTGGTGCATAAATGTGTTGAAACTCACGCCCTTGCCTTGATGACCATTATTTCTCTATATGATGTGGATGATGATATACAACAACTGTAGGAATCTGTTTTGTTTTTTTTTCAAATCTGTAAAACATTGTGCCTTTGAGTCAATGACCTCCTTGGCTTCATTATTGTGTCTTTCTCATGGCTTTGTTTTTATCTCCTTCAGTAGAATCTACCTTTGATTCAAATTCAAACTCTACAATAACTTCTTTGATGGCCACCATGGGCCCATCTTTCTTACTAAGAGACACATCCTGCAATGTAATTTTCTTTTTCTTGTACCAAATCTTTATAAATTTAAGATATTCCAAAACAATATCCACTTCATCCTATCCATAACATAAAAATTTGAATGCAATACATATTTATTCATATTGAGCTTCAAATATATAAAAAATTGAATATTTTTACCCTCACCATGTGTGCTTTGGATATTCTTTGTAGGAACTTGCAATCTATTAACCAACTAAACATTGATAAAATTTTGTTGGCAACTAGGGTTAACAGAAACAATTATATTTTCTTTATGAATACAACCATGGACCTATTATATATATTTTCCACATGAAAATAAACCCTTGGTGATGTATTTATCCTTACACTTCGTATGATAACACTTGTATAAAAGAAAATTTCCAAGTTCTTCCTAAAAAAGTGACATCCACTCCCAAAAGTCAAATGATTTCCACCATGTGTGAGCATCTTCTCTCAAACTAAGGTGTAGACAAAATTTCCACTGCTCTTTCCATTCTGACTTGTGGGACTTTAAGAAGTCTTCAATACTAGGACAGTGATATTTTCTTGTAAAATACATATTGCTTGGAAAAAATATTCAACAAAAACTAGGGTGTAAAATAACTTATTGCGCAAATCACGTGGTTTTTTCCGGAAAAACCCTGAAAAATTGTCGAATTTAAAATGTCAATAACTTCACTTCCCAAACTCCGTTTCGGTCGATTTGTTTTTTCAAAATTGGGTATTTTTCTGAGAGGAATTTAAATATCCAATTTTTTTTGAAAAATTCATCTCATAAATTTTCATATCTAAACCTGAAGTGTGTCGCCCTCTTTTTTCCTTAGAAAAACAATTTTCAAAAAGAGACAAAAATTATTCCCTTCTTTGGCCAAGGAAAGTGCTTTGATACCGATTGTTAAGTACCTGAATAGATCAGAACATAAATCTCAAAATAAATCAATAATATCAATAAGAATAATCCAAACCATTCAACAAATATTGAACACAAGAAATGGTCAAAACCCTTGAGGTAGGGTAACACCATATATTAATCATTAAGGAAGGATAAAAATCCTCAATAAATGCTTGATACATTTACAATATTCTTCATTATGTCTCATTACAATGCTTACGCTTCTTTATATATCTCTCTTTATCTCCTAGGAACCTTCTAGAGAGTCTTCTCACATTTATTATATATAACTACCATAGTGGGCCTTATTTAATATAATGGACCTAGTCCACCTTACATTGAATGCCTTCCACTAATAATACATAACCACATTCTCATGTATTGAATGAATTGCACTAATAATACATAAACACAATCTCATTGGGTACCTCCCTATGTACCCCATATTACCTGCCTATATATACTACACACATTTGTACAATTACATTATGATTCATGGGGATTGTTGGCACGCGGTTATAAGACCTTAGGTTCAGTTTATTCAACCAACAAAACCCTTTAGATACTGACCCTTTCAGCATCACTTGCATGCCAGTGAAGTCTCACTTGAGGCATCTAATAGGGCTACAGGAACCAAGTTTCTATAGGGATGAGGGGATGTGAGGCTATCATCATATCCATTACTATTTATCCACTCTATACGATATATCTTTATTCATATCCTTTGATTAGTTAACAAACTATATTGTACAAAATCCTTATAACATATATTGCAACATAAGTAACCCACTGTATCATTCATTATTACTATGCATCAATCATATAGTAAACATATATATACTAATCATGCATAAAAAAAACATCCATGAACAATCACATCAATACAACATATATAGACACGAATTTTAACGTGGTTTACCCGATCCTTGGGCTATGTCCACAACGGCTGGATTCTATAGAAATTTTCATGAAATCACCATCTCAGGCCTGCACACTGCGCTCACAATAGATACATCATGGTATAGTTCTACATCCTCAATCTAGCCTAGCCGCTCTATAGTGCATGCCTCTCTCTCTGCAAAACCTCTCCAATACCTCCAGTAAGGATTCTCACTCGTACACAACCTAATCTCTTACTCTCAACAACCTTATCTCTCTTTTTTAGCAGACTATTCTTCCTCGACCCATTACATATTTATACATATAGTTAGGGCTCAAAACCCTAATAGTTTATCCCAAAACCCTAATATATCCTAGTTGTTTTCCTTCTTTTTTTCCACCATGCCGATTTTCTTTATTTTACGCTTGCATGTTGTTTTTCCTTCTTTTTCATCTGCATGCTACTTTTGCATGCCTAACTGTTGTTCTTCCTTCTTTTGCACACACTCTGAATTCTTTTTTGACCCCGCAAATTTCTCCCTTTCATTCTCTTGTGTGCGCTCTTCCAAACTTAGTTAGTCAAAATTCCTATCCAACAAGTCCCAAACACTCACCTGTGGCTCGTCCGGAGCCACCTAAGCCTGTTGTGTTGCACCCTTCCATGCCTCCATGAAATTTTGGAGGGCTTCTCTTGCTGTAGAGACTTTCTTCTTTACCTCATATTCTTTCTCCAAAATATCCTCTACTACCTGCACAGTCAGGGTCGTGATCTTCTCCTCGCTATCGTGCGCTGCTTTATTCACTTTTCTTTGCATTGCTACCAATTCCCCTATGACAGTGAGTGATTCATCTTGTAGGGGTACCAATCACTATGCAAGAGTCTTCTTCTCTTCCCTTAGTTTTTCTATCTCGTTCTATGACTGTCTGTTTTCCAGGATGGTCGCTATGCGCTCAGATGGTGGCAACGTGTTTATATTCTTTGTGGCCTTCTGTGCCTTCTCATGTGCATTCCATAATCTTCCCTCAATGACCTTAATCATTGGATCCTCCATCAAATTTGTCCAAATTTGTGTGATTTGTTCACATAAATACGTGCACTCCTCATCCAGACTCTTAATTCTTGCTATTGAGGTTATAGTTATTCTTTCTCTTGGTTCCTTCTCCTCAGGTAGTGTCCCTACTGTAGCGTGCACTTCCAACTCCCCGATTCTGGTGTGGAAGCCTTGAATGACCTCACTAATTTTGGATACTTTTTCCTTCAATGTGGCTTCTACCACCATCGACACCTTTGGAATTGCCTTATCTAGTTTCTGGATGACCCTCTGTATCCTCTCTTCCTATTTCTCAACCTCTTCCTTCTCCTTCAATATCCTATCTACCTTTTTCTCAACCTCGTCCTTCTCCTACACAATTGTCGTATAATCCTTCTGTAGTTCTGCCTTATCCACCATTACCTTAGCCAATTTCTTTTAGGTTGACTCTAGGTGGAACTGTATCTCCTGTGCAATACCTGTCTCTAAGACTTGTAGTGCTCATATGGGCATTTGTGAAATGACTAAGTCTAGGTGACTTAGTACTCGTGCTTGCTCCTGCATCTCTGGCATGGGGAACTCAATTTCATCTCGAGAGATCTTAAAAAATCTACGAGTTGGTGCTATCTATGGAAAGTAAGAAGTGGTGGCCCTTGCTTCCCTAGTCACTCTTGTCGTTGGTCCTTCACTAGATCTTTTCTTTGGTTTTCTCCTTACTGCCTCCTAGAGCTACTGCAATGTTGTTTTCTATTCGTCCACCCTCTGGTGAATTTTTTCCTATTTCTGCGATATTTTTTGAGCTACCTCTTCTACGACATCCCTCACTTGGTATCCAATCATGTCGATATCATCGTCTGTTGAAGTGTAGATAGATGACTCTTTATGGTCTTTCATCTTCTTTCACACAGATATTGTTGTCCCCTTACCCCTTCCTTTTCTCTTTTCCCCTTCTTCTGGTACTGTATATTGCGCATCCACTATGCCATTTCCTTGTCCATTTCCTTGACCATTTCCTTGGTCTTCTTCTTCATTGTCAGGATCCTCCATCTCTATTTCATTCACAGGAACCTTCCAATCTAGCTCCCAATCCTGCATAATCAGTTGGATGTCTTCCTCTGTGATTTTGTACGTATCTGGACCCATTCCTCTCTTGGGTATTTCTTTTCTTGTATGTATATGTGATGACGGTCTTCCCAAAATTGTGCAATTGGTGTCTACATTTGTAGAAGTTGTGGCGTGATTCATGGTGTAGTTTGGATACACCTCCTAATCCTTTTTTTGTACAGAAATAAATCAACGGCAGTGTCTATCTGACTTCTCTTATTCATCGTGTACCAGAAGTTGTGATACTTGGTGGCCAATCAGGGCTTACCTATTAGACCTAGAAACTGTGCATCCTCTAGTTCATTCCACGTTGTGAACGCAATCAGAATTAACAACCAGGAATAATGGAATTCCATGCCTCTGTCCTCTGCTTCCGTGTAATTGATGAGGAACTAGTTAATTATAAATGGTTCCCAACTCATCGATACCCATTCTACACACTTTTCATCTACAACTATCATGCCTTCGTGCACTTGGTATTTCCTTCATTTTCTCATCAACTTGCATGCTAATGATTACCTCACAATTCTTATTGTTGGTTCATAGATACTTGGTACGTCCAACGCGTGCATCCCTTTAACTGTGTGAAACTTCTCCCTAATGGAATCTGACAGAGTCATGCCATTCTTTTTGTCTGCAAACAACAAGGTGGGATCTTCCCCCCATGATTGTAAGCATGTGATATGGGCAATGAGATCCGTGTCGATAGAAATTGACCTGTCCAACCATAAGTAATCTCCATGCACACAAGTTAGAAACATATTGACACATGCATTCACCTTATGGCTCCTGCCGAAGTGTGGAATGTCAAAAAAATTTAGTATGTCGGCTCATTCCAAACCTATGGCCCATACCTTTGGCACATATATAGTTTGGTTCGTGACTGGGTCTATTCTTAGTTCCAAGTATTTTCTTGGCACAAGTTCAAGGAACTTCGTTGTGTTTGTGATATCCTGGTCCGGATATTTGAGATGCGACACCTTACCTAACATATCCTCATCTATGATTACCCCATCAGGGATGTCAGGCATCAACAATGGATACTTGGCATTCTTCTTCAACACCACTGGTTATGCATCATCCTTCCTCGGCAGAACGTAATTCCTAGTAAACCTTGGCTTCGATGATGATGCTCCTGGAATCTCCTCAACCTCTGGCGTTGTTGTTTCTTCTCTTGTTTTGGATTTATTTGGTACAAATGTTGTTTAATTTAGTGGTGCCATCTCTATAATCTGGTTACTATCAAAAACTACTTCGGCTCTATGGTTTTTTCTCAAGCTCCGCAACACGGCTCTCTACTCTCTCTTACTCGCATGCAACTCCAACTAACAATGACCAATTCTTGTCGATCCTTCGTGGATTTTGTTCCCCTTCTCCAATTGTCCTTTTACCTTCCCACATGTATTAACTATCTAATCCCTTAGTACTATTCATTTAATAATATCTTTAAAGCTGCATTAATTCCAAATCCTTCACTAGATTTTTTCCTTGATTTTCCAGTCTGTCACAATCTCCGTTGGATTTTGTTATTTATGACTATGCTTCCCCATGTTTTATTGTCATTAAGACTTTTGAACCATCATTTCCACTCTTTAATTTTGTTATACGGTCTTTATCCATCCTCATTTGCACAAATTTTCTGGCTTACCTAGTTTTTCACTACACAAGTTGTGCGTCTGCATGTAATTCACTTCTTCTGTGTGATTTATTCTATCTATGCAACACTCTCTTATTTTGCGCACTTATTCTTGCTGAAACTTACATACTTTTTGCTATTTTTTTTCTTTTGTTTTTCCATTTTTTCTTTCTTTCTCTTTTTGTTTTTTCCTTCTATAATACACTACTATAGTACATAAGTTCTTGCCCAGGTCAGACTAGCGCGCAGATGGTCGACCATCCGTATAGAGTTTTAGCCGACTCCCATTCACCATTCATCCCAGGACGTCTCCATTCAGTGTTTCCAACTACACAACACATGCTTCTGTCACATACTTGATCACATATGGACCTAACCAATGCATCCTAAAATTTCCGGGGTGATGCATGAAATTTTTGTCGTATAACAACACTAAGTCTCCCACTTGAAACCTTTTTTGTTTAATATTCCTATCATGCCATGATTTTTCTCTTTCCTTTTGGACTTGTTGATGGAATCTTGTAACAAATCGATCTTCCTCGAGTTGTAACAACTATGACAATATTTCTTCTACTGCACCATAGTCCAAAATATCTGTAATCACTGTAACACACA
>SNQJ01S0042669.1:70136-80616 GCA_010110895.2 Picea sitchensis
GCCAAGTACACATCCCCTCCTTCTTCCTTGGAGGTCTTTTCTTCTGTAGAAGAAGATTCTTCATATCCCTTCTTTTTCTCAACTTTGGATCTACACTGCTTCTTGTAGTGCCCTTCTTTTCCACATCTCCAACATACCCTTACAAACTTTCTGGGAGATTTAGATCTACCCTTAGACTTAGATATCCCACTTGAAAAATTAGATTTATTTCTTTCCTGGGAACATCCTCTTGCAAATAATGCGTCTGTGCTATGTCCTTCCATATTCTTTCGTCGCATATCCTCTGACAATAAGGATGAGACCACTTCTTCAAACTTCAGGGAAGTTGTATTACTACCTATGGCCACAACTAGAATATCCCATGAGTCTAGTAAAGAACACAAAAAAATGATACATTTATCTTCATCTAAAATTTTAATCTCAACAGATACTAACTGACTTACCACGGTATTGAAGCCATTCAAATGCTCTACCACTGAGTCTCCATCCCTCATCCTCAGGTTATATAGCTTCTTTCTCATGAATAGTTTATTTACCAGGGACTTAGACTCATACAACTTCCCCAACTTTTCCCATAAATCCTTGGTTGTAGCTTCCTCTAACACATTCAGTAATACTGAATTGAAGAGACACAGTCAGATAGTGATCTTTGCCTTCTTATCCAACTTTTTCCAGTCATCTGTAGAAGTTCCTGTAGGTGCAGTACCTGGATATACCATGATCCACTGATCTCTTTCCACCAACAGATCTTCCATCTTGAGCTTCCATGGCTCAAAAAATTTCCCATTAAACTTCTCGATCTCCATCTTCGAATTGCTTGCCATTTATTTTCACCTGAAAAAACAATACCGTAGATCTCCCACTATAACAAGGCTTATCACAGTCCTGAACAAAACCTTTGACCACAAAGGCGTCCCCCTGAAGCCAAGAAATCTATGATACCAAATGTAAATTCTAACCTTGTACAATATATACTACAAACAGATATTCAGTAAAGGAACAGAAAAGATACAATGGAAAATACAAACATTACACAGATATTTTTCCCCTGGAAACCCAAACTGAGAAAACTAGCATATTCTATATTATTCATCATGTTACAATGTTTACAATACAAAATACATATAGGAGCCAGCAGCATCCAAAACCCTAAACCAATGACCTGGATTAGTTCAAAACCCTAATTCCTTAATCGAAAATAGAAAACCATCGGCAAAGAAACCATGTGCCGAAAAAACCACCTAAATATAATGTGGTCTCGATGCAAAAAAATATAAATTCAGGGGTTCTTCCCCCGTGCACCCCCCCACTAACCTCCCAGTGCATACGCTCAAACACTACTACTCATGAAAAGAATATAACACATACCCAATGGTTTATGCACTATTTTTTGGGTTCTCATTTCAAGATGTATACAGACCATTCTACACTAATATACTTAGTGAACAAGCCATTGTTGGGGGAGGGGAATTTGCATATCGTTTCTATTGTTCCAAGAGTAAAAATTTGAAGTCATCATTAAGCCAGGTAAATTGAATGCAGGAGAAGATCACTTATCGCGCATTCTAGTAGGAGAGGATGCAAGGAACCTAGATGATAGTTTAATGGATGCACATTTATTTATGGATCGAATGGTGGATAACTACTTCACATACATTGGGAAATTCTTAAGTACATGAATGGCTCTATCGAACATGACAGTTGCAAAAAATAAACAGTTAGTGGTTAAGGCAATGGACTATCATTTAATTGCAGGGAACTTATACAAGTTAGGTGCAAATGGGATATTAAGATGGTGTGTGTTAGAGCATGAAAGGCCAATGATAATATAAGAAACACACGAAGGTATTGCAGGAGTACACTATGCAAGTAAAGTGACTACACAAAAGATTATGTGCGCAGGGTTCTAGTGGCCCAATCTTAACAAGGATGCTAAGGAATATTTCCAGTCATGTGATGTTTGTCAAAGGGTTGGAAATCCATCCAGAAGGGATGAGATTCCTTTTCATCCATAGGTTACACTGCAGGATTTTGAAAAATGGGGTATAGATTTTGTAGGACCAATCAATCCATCAACTAGGAGATGAGAAGATAGGTATATAATCATTGTGACAAAGTATTTGACCAGATAGGCAAAAGCAACACTGGTCATAGACTGTAGTGCGGAAAATTCTATGTGATTTTTGCTTGATAATGTAGTGGAAATATTTGGGTGCCCCCGCATTTTACTGAGCGATCAAGGGATGCACTTCCTAAATAAGAGGATTGTAGCATTGACTGAGGAGTTTCAAATTAACCATCAGAAGAGAAGCCATACAATCCTCAAGAAAATGGGATAGTAGAAGCTTTCAATAAGATTTTAGAAAATGCGTTGACAAAGATTTGGAATGTAGGGAGAGATGATTGGGACTTAAGGATCCCTGCAGTATTATGGGCATATAGGACTACAAACAAAATTTTGATAGGACATACACCTTTTAGGTTGGTATATGGGAAATAATCAATAATGTCGATGGTGTTTATTGTGTCGAGTTTGTGTGTTACAGTGATTACAGATATTTTGGACTATGGTGCAGTAGAAGAAATATTGTCATAGTTGTTACAACTCGAGGAAGATCGATTTGTTACAAGATTCCATCAACAAGTCCAAAAGGAAAGAGAAAAATCATGGCATGATAGGAATATTAAACAAAAAAGGTTTCAAGTGGGAGACTTAGTGTTGTTATACGACAAAAATTTCATGCATCACCCCGGAAATTTTAGGATGCATTGGTTAGGTCCATATGTGATCAAGTATGTGACAGAAGCATGTGTTGTGTAGTTGGAAACACTGAATGGAGACGTCCTGGGATGAATGGTGAATGGGAGTCGGCTAAAACTCTATACGGATGGTCGACCATCTGCGCGCTAGTCTGACCTGGGCAAGAACTTATGTACTATAGTAGTGTATTATAGAAGGAAAAAACAAAAAGAGAAAGAAAGAAAAAATGGAAAAACAAAAGAAAAAAAATAGCAAAAAGTATGTAAGTTTCAGCAAGAATAAGTGCGCAAAATAAGAGAGTGTTGCATAGATAGAATAAATCACACAGAAGAAGTGAATTACATGCAGACGCACAACTTGTGTAGTGAAAAACTAGGTAAGCCAGAAAATTTGTGCAAATGAGGATGGATAAAGACCGTATAACAAAATTAAAGAGTGGAAATGATGGTTCAAAAGTCTTAATGACAATAAAACATGGGGAAGCATAGTCATAAATAACAAAATCCAACGGAGATTGTGACAGACTGGAAAATCAAGGAAAAAATCTAGTGAAGGATTTGGAATTAATGCAGCTTTAAAGATATTATTAAATGAATAGTACTAAGGGATTAGATAGTTAATACATGTGGGAAGGTAAAAGGACAATTGGAGAAGGGGAACAAAATCCACGAAGGATCGACAAGAATTGGTCATTGTTAGTTGGAGTTGCATGCGAGTAAGAGAGAGTAGAGAGCCGTGTTGCGGAGCTTGAGAAAAAACCATAGAGCCGAAGTAGTTTTTGATAGTAACCAGATTATAGAGATGGCACCACTAAATTAAACAACATTTGTACCAAATAAATCCAAAACAAGAGAAGAAACAACAACGCCAGAGGTTGAGGAGATTCCAGGAGCATCATCATCGAAGCCAAGGTTTACTAGGAATTACGTTCTGCCGAGGAAGGATGATGCATAACCAGTGGTGTTGAAGAAGAATGCCAAGTATCCATTGTTGATGCCTGACATCCCTGATGGGGTAATCATAGATGAGGATATGTTAGGTAAGGTGTCGCATCTCAAATATCCGGACCAGGATATCACAAACACAACGAAGTTCCTTGAACTTGTGCCAAGAAAATACTTGGAACTAAGAATAGACCCAGTCACGAACCAAACTATATATGTGCCAAAGGTATGGGCCATAGGTTTGGAATGAGCCGACATACTAAATTTTTTTGACATTCCACACTTCGGCAGGAGCCATAAGGTGAATGCATGTGTCAATATGTTTCTAACTTGTGTGCATGGAGATTACTTATGGTTGGACAGGTCAATTTCTATCGACACGGATCTCATTGCCCATATCACATGCTTACAATCATGGGGGGAAGATCCCACCTTGTTGTTTGCAGACAAAAAGAATGGCATGACTCTGTCAGATTCCATTAGGGAGAAGTTTCACACAGTTAAAGGGATGCACGCGTTGGACGTACCAAGTATCTATGAACCAACAATAAGAATTGTGAGGTAATCATTAGCATGCAAGTTGATGAGAAAATGAAGGAAATACCAAGTGCACGAAGGCATGATAGTTGTAGATGAAAAGTGTGTAGAATGGGTATCGATGAGTTGGGAACCATTTATAATTAACTAGTTCCTCATCAATTACACGGAAGCAGAGGACAGAGGCATGGAATTCCATTATTCCTGGTTGTTAATTCTGATTGCGTTCACAACGTGGAATGAACTAGAGGATGCACAGTTTCTAGGTCTAATAGGTAAGCCCTGATTGGCCACCAAGTATCACAACTTCTGGTACACGATGAATAAGAGAAGTCAGATAGACACTGCCGTTGATTTATTTCTGTACAAAAAAAGGATTAGGAGGTGTATCCAAACTACACCATGAATCACGCCACAACTTCTACAAATGTAGACACCAATTGCACAATTTTGGGAAGACCGTCATCACATATACATACAAGAAAAGAAATACCCAAGAGAGGAATGGGTCCAGATACGTACAAAATCACAGAGGAAGACATCCAACTGATTATGCAGGATTGGGAGCTAGATTGGAAGGTTCCTGTGAATGAAATAGAGATGGAGGATCCTGACAATGAAGAAGAAGACCAAGGAAATGGTCAAGGAAATGGACAAGGAAATGGCATAGTGGATGCGCAATATACAGTACCAGAAGAAGGGGAAAAGAGAAAAGGAAGGGGTAAGGGGACAACAATATCTGTGTGAAAGAAGATGAAAGACCATAAAGAGTCATCTATCTACACTTCAACAGACGATGATATCGACATGATTGGATACCAAGTGAGGGATGTCGTAGAAGAGGTAGCTCAAAAAATATCGCAGAAATAGGAAAAAATTCACCAGAGGGTGGACGAATAGAAAACAACATTGCAGTAGCTCTAGGAGGCAGTAAGGAGAAAACCAAAGAAAAGATCTAGTGAAGGACCAACGACAAGAGTGACTAGGGAAGCAAGGGCCACCACTTCTTACTTTCCATAGATAGCACCAACTCGTAGATTTTTTAAGATCTCTCGAGATGAAATTGAGTTCCCCATGCCAGAGATGCAGGAGCAAGCACGAGTACTAAGTCACCTAGACTTAGTCATTTCACAAATGCCCATATGAGCACTACAAGTCTTAGAGACAGGTATTGCACAGGAGATACAGTTCCACCTAGAGTCAACCTAAAAGAAATTGGCTAAGGTAATGGTGGATAAGGCAGAACTACAGAAGGATTATACGACAATTGTGTAGGAGAAGGACGAGGTTGAGAAAAAGGTAGATAGGATATTGAAGGAGAAGGAAGAGGTTGAGAAATAGGAAGAGAGGATACAGAGGGTCATCCAGAAACTAGATAAGGCAATTCCAAAGGTGTCGATGGTGGTAGAAGCCACATTGAAGGAAAAAGTATCCAAAATTAGTGAGGTCATTCAAGGCTTCCACACCAGAATCGGGGAGTTGGAAGTGCACGCTACAGTAGGGACACTACCTGAGGAGAAGGAACCAAGAGAAAGAATAACTATAACCTCAATAGCAAGAATTAAGAGTCTGGATGAGGAGTGCACGTATTTATGTGAACAAATCACACAAATTTGGACAAATTTGATGGAGGATCCAATGATTAAGGTCATTGAGGGAAGATTATGGAATGCACATGAGAAGGCACAGAAGGCCACAAAGAATATAAACACGTTGCCACCATCTGAGCGCATAGCGACCATCCTGGAAAACAGACAGTCATAGAACGAGATAGAAAAACTAAGGGAAGAGAAGAAGACTCTTGCATAGTGATTGGTACCCCTACAAGATGAATCACTCACTGTCATAGGGGAATTGGTAGCAATGCAAAGAAAAGTGAATAAAGCAGCGCACGATAGCGAGGAGAAGATCACGACCCTGACTGTGCAGGTAGTAGAGGATATTTTGGAGAAAGAATATGAGGTAAAGAAGAAAGTCTCTACAGCAAGAGAAGCCCTCCAAAATTTCATGGAGGCATGGAAGGGTGCAACACAACAGGCTTAGGTGGCTCCGGACGAGCCACAGGTGAGTGTTTGGGACTTGTTGGATAGGAATTTTGACTAACTAAGTTTGGAAGAGCGCACACAAGAGAATGAAAGGGAGAAATTTGCGGGGTCAAAAAAGAATTCAGAGTGTGTGCAAAAGAAGGAAGAACAACAGTTAGGCATGCAAAAGTAGCATGCAGATGAAAAAGAAGGAAAAACAACATGCAAGCGTAAAATAAAGAAAATCGGCATGGTGGAAAAAAAGAAGGAAAACAACTAGGATATATTAGGGTTTTGGGATAAACTATTAGGGTTTTGAGCCCTAACTATATGTATAAATATGTAATGGGTCGAGGAAGAATAGTCTGCTAAAAAAGAGAGATAAGGTTGTTGAGAGTAAGAGATTAGGTTGTGTACGAGTGAGAATCCTTACTGGAGGTATTGGAGAGGTTTTGCAGAGAGAGAGGCATGCACTATAGAGCGGCTAGGCTAGATTGAGGATGTAGAACTATACCATGATGTATCTATTGTGAGCGCAGTGTGCAGGCCTGAGATGGTGATTTCATGAAAATTTCTATAGAATCCAGCCGTTGTGGACATAGCCCAAGGATCGGGTAAACCACGTTAAAATTCGTGTCTATATATGTTGTATTGATGTGATTGTTCATGGATGTTTTTTTTATGCATGATTAGTATATATATGTTTACTATATGATTGATGCATAGTAATAATGAATGATACAGTGGGTTACTTATGTTGCAATATATGTTATAAGGATTTTGTACAATATAGTTTGTTAACTAATCAAAGGATATGAATAAAGATATATCGTATAGAGTGGATAAATAGTAATGGATATGATGATAGCCTCACATCCCCTCATCCCTATAGAAACTTGGTTCCTGTAGCCCTATTAGATGCCTCAAGTGAGACTTCACTGGCATGCAAGTGATGCTGAAAGGGTCAGTATCTAAAGGGTTTTGTTGGTTGAATAAACTGAACCTAAGGTCTTATAACCGCGTGCCAACAATCCCCATGAATCATAATGTAATTGTACAAATGTGTGTAGTATATATAGGCAGGTAATATGGGGTACATAGGGAGGTACCCAATGAGATTGTGTTTATGTATTATTAGTGCAATTCATTCAATACATGAGAATGTGGTTATGTATTATTAGTGGAAGGCATTCAATGTAAGGTGGACTAGGTCCATTATATTAAATAAGGCCCACTATGGTAGTTATATATAATAAATGTGAGAAGACTCTCTAGAAGGTTCCTAGGAGATAAAGAGAGATATATAAAGAAGCGTAAGCATTGTAATGAGACATAATGAAGAATATTGTAAATGTATCAAGCATTTATTGAGGATTTTTATCCTTCCTTAATGATTAATATATGGTGTTACCCTACCTCAAGGGTTTTGACCATTTCTTGTGTTCAATATTTGTTGAATGGTTTGGATTATTCTTATTGATATTATTGATTTATTTTGAGATTTATGTTCTGATCTATTCAGGTACTTAACAATCGGTATCAAAGCACTTTCCTTGGCCAAAGAAGGGAATAATTTTTGTCTCTTTTTGAAAATTGTTTTTCTAAGGAAAAAAGAGGGCGACACACTTCAGGTTTAGATATGAAAATTTATGAGATGAATTTTTCAAAAAAAATTGGATATTTAAATTCCTCTCAGAAAAATACCCAATTTTGAAAAAACAAATCGACCGAAACGGAGTTTGGGAAGTGAAGTTATTGACATTTTAAATTCGACAATTTTTCAGGGTTTTTCCGGAAAAAACCACGTGATTTGCGCAATAAGTTATTTTACACCCTAGTTTTTGTTGAATATTTTTTCCAAGCAATATGTATTTTACAAGAAAATATCACTGTCCTAGTATTGAAGACTTCTTAAAGTCCCACAAGTCAGAATGGAAAGAGCAGTGGAAATTTTGTCTACACCTTAGTTTGAGAGAAGATGCTCACACATGGTGGAAATCATTTGACTTTTGGGAGTGGATGTCACTTTTTTAGGAAGAACTTGGAAATTTTCTTTTATACAAGTGTTATCATACGAAGTGTAAGGATAAATACATCACCAAGGGTTTATTTTCATGTGGAAAATATATATAATAGGTCCATGGTTGTATTCATAAAGAAAATATAATTGTTTCTGTTAACCCTAGTTGCCAACAAAATTTTATCAATGTTTAGTTGGTTAATAGATTGCAAGTTCCTACAAAGAATATCCAAAGCACACATGGTGAGGGTAAAAATATTCAATTTTTTATATATTTGAAGCTCAATATGAATAAATATGTATTGCATTCAAATTTTTATGTTATGGATAGGATGAAGTGGATATTGTTTTGGAATATCTTAAATTTATAAAGATTTGGTACAAGAAAAAGAAAATTACATTGCAGGATGTGTCTCTTAGTAAGAAAGATGGGCCCATGGTGGCCATCAAAGAAGTTATTGTAGAGTTTGAATTTGAATCAAAGGTAGATTCTACTGAAGGAGATAAAAACAAAGCCATGAGAAAGACACAATAATGAAGCCAAGGAGGTCATTGACTCAAAGGCACAATGTTTTACAGATTTGAAAAAAAAACAAAACAGATTCCTACAGTTGTTGTATATCATCATCCACATCATATAGAGAAATAATGGTCATCAAGGCAAGGGCGTGAGTTTCAACACATTTATGCACCAACAGAGCACTAGAAAGGAAACTGAACAAGAGGTGCATGGACGACTACAAACACTGTAGGAACACATTTGGCTAGCGAAACAATCCCATGGAAACCCCGACGTGATGCAGAGCAAGATCAGGGTGGAAAGGCAACAAATGGACATCATGTTCAACTTCCATTAGGATGGATGAATGGTCGTACTTGGTACCATTTGGCTACATTTCTTAGTCAGACATATTATATGGTTTCTTCTCGTGTTTCAAGGATAAAACATGTGAAGGGGGGTGGAGTGTAGTATACCTAGAGAGGTAATATGGGGTACTTAGGGAGGTACCCAATGAGAATGTGGTTATGCAGTATTAGTGGAATTCATCCAATACATGAGAATGTGGTTATGTATTATTAGTAGAAGTCATTCAATGTAAGGTGGATTAGGTCCATTATATTAAATAAGGCCCACTATGGTAGTTAGATATAATAAATGTGAGAAGACTCTCTAGAAGGTTCCTAGGAGATAGAGAGAGCTATATAAATAAGTGTAAGCATTGTAATGAGATATAGTGAAGAATATTGTGAATGTATCAAGCATTTCTTAAGGAGTGTTATCCTTCCTTAAGGATTAATATATGGTGTTACCCTACCTCAAGGGATTTGACTATTTCTTGCGTTCAGTATTTGGTGAATGGTTTGGATTATTCTTGTTGATATTGTGGGTTTATTTTGATATTTATATTCATATCTATTCAGGTACTTAACAATGTGAATTAGGATGGTGAGTCAATGTGTTGGGGCGAATAACCCAAGTTGATTTTAATATGGTCAGGGGCACAACACCCTACATGTGTACATTCATTTTACAATAGGATCATGATCTAATTTGAAGATTATTGTAGGGTTTCCATTGCCTTAGACTTAGGAACATAATAGAAAAAAATTGGGATGATAAAGACAAAGGACTATGGTGTTATTTTGTCAATTTGACAAAGGTCTCTAACACCATCTTGAGAGAGAAACCGTGGGAGAATTTTATAGATATGTGGTCATCAGATGGTTGGAGGGAAATGAGACACAAATTATATGAGTAGGTAAAGGATAAAATACGAGTTGCAAAGGGTCATTCAGAGAGATTCAACAATGACATTAGGGTGAAACAAGGTTTCCTTTTCACCCCCACATTGTGTTGTATTTACATATATAAGCTAGAAGAACGGGTAAACAACAAAGGTGGGGTAGGTGTGAATATAAAAGGGATTATCATAAAGATATTGATGTATGCAAACAATATGACATTAATAATAAGGAAATTTTGTAGCCTACAAGATCACCATGAGGCCTTAGATTCCTTTTGTGTGGATTTTGGGATGGTCATGAACACAGGACAAACTAAAATAGTAAGGCCTCTCACTAAAAAGGATAACAAAACAACCACAATTAAGTTTCTAAAGTGACTAGAGATAACCCAAAACTATAAATATTTGGGGCTAGATTTAAATGAAAAGTTAAGTTGGGATGCATGCAT
>SNQJ01S0042670.1:0-19804 GCA_010110895.2 Picea sitchensis
AGTTTTATTCTTTGGCACTGAGTCTTCCATATCTCAAGTACGAAGGATGGCATCCTACAAAGTGGGAGGCCTGTATGCCTTCACCCATCCTCTCAAAGGCTCTGTGAGTCCTTCTGTGAATAGCATGATCAACCTGGGATCTGATATATCTGTCACTGCCATGGCTACTCACTGAAACTCTGTGATGAATGCCTCTGCTGTGCCAGTTTGTCTCAATTGGGATAGATCCTTGAAGTCTATCTTGGGATCCTTCCTGTCAAACCTGTCCATGATCATATCTATAAAATCCCTATAGGAGGTGATTTGACTGTGACCCAATGTCACCAGTCCATGGTACAACCACTCGTGTGCCTCACCCTCCAAGTGTAAGGTCACAAAACTGATGGCCTCTATCTTTGTCATCTGGTTGATCTTGTAATACGTGTCTATCTTCTATACCCAAGCTCTGGTGGTGTATTTGGATGATCCGTCAAAAGAAGGGATGGTGAGTTTCCCAACTTTTCGGATGAAATCGAGGTTATCCCCTGTTGTTGTTGTGGTCCTCCCCTCTGTGGCTCTCTAGAGTCGTTCCTGAGTCTGGTTCCACAGTACTCGACTAAGGTCATGTATCAATGGAAGTCACAACCCAGTGTTATGTACTCCCTCCTATACTATGCAATGTCTTTGGCATGAGTGGGTGGCCTCTGTGCTATCGGTGGCAGTGCTGTTACCGGGGGTGCCCTCTGGAAAATGGGAAACAAGGTTCTGGGAATCCTACTCGCAGAGGTGTATGTACGATAGAGTGACTAGGGTATACTTCCTTCTCCCGAGTTCCCATGTGCTGCATGCGGTACTTGTGTATCTGGGGTGCCCACTCTAGTCAATCTATCAACCACTTATGCCAAGGACCGAGACATGGTCTGTTGATTAGCTAACATATCATTGATAACCTGCATGAAAGTTGCTTATGGATCTATTGGGGCCATGCCACTGCCCTCTGGTCTCTCATATCTATATCCTAGAATCCTCTCTAATTCGTTCTCTACCTCACGCTCTGCCCTTCTCTCTGATTCTTTGTGTTCCTCTTCCTCTTCCTTTGAGCTAGGAGGAAAAGGGGGAAAATCAAGCCTATGCCTTCTTTCCTGATGCTTGTTGTAAGTGACATATTTTTCACCTACGTTTTCACGGCCCTTTGGGTCTTCTGCTGCACTCATTGTCTTTAATCACAGGCTGGCATGACTAAAGCTCTGATAACATTGTAATGTTCCTGACTTGGCTAGTCTAGGAAGCATGGCTAATGTGTGTGTAGGATCAAAGGTTTAGAGCATATAAATGATCATACAAATAATAAACGCCACAAAGGACTACAAATTTTGTATTATGATATCTCTGTGGATTACAAAATGGTCGAATGCGGCTGAATAAACTGACAATACTCGACTAGATCAACAGACAAAGGATCTTAGCCAGAATACAAATAAGCAACTGCGGTTGAATAACATAACAACACTCAGCTAGATCAAAAGACAAAAGGATCTTAGCCGGAATACAAATAAGCAACTAAAAGATAATACCCAGAATATGGGAGCACTGCGGAATCAATGAAGAATGATGGAAGACCTAGATGATCTTCCTGATGACTAGGGTGTGTCTTTCAACATTGAAATCAACCAACTAGTGTCTTCCTCCTGGAATACACTGAACTATCTCTCTTGAGATGCACCTCTTCTCCTCAATGACAAGTCATAATCTACATAATGATGAATTAGGTCGCTGACCCTTCTTTTATAGCTTTCGAAAACCCTAAATCATGATGAAACCCTAATTCACTATTGACTTCCAAAACCCTAAATCACTATTGAAACCCTAATTCACTGTTGACTTCTATTTTTAGTTCATAATGACATAAAAACACTTTTAACCCTTTTTAGCTCATTGCCACTTTCTGAATATAACACCTGTGATTGGAGTGACCTCTAGTAACCCTGCTTAACCCTCTTTGGCCCTGGCTATAGTCTAATGAGGAGTTTTAGACCATTAAGCCTCCTCTATATAGCTCCTATTTGGAAAGGGACATTACAGGGTCTATCCAAATTTGGCGCATGGAGCATTAGGACTAGGCCATATGGCCATGTCTGTCACCAGGGGTCGAGAGCTAAGGGATAAGAACCAGTGCCACTTTATCCCATGGACACCTGGAGGGCACCCATATGACCAGGGGCCCGTGTGAAGGGGTTTTCACCCTCTATTTTTCCAATAAGTGGGTTTTATACTATAATATAAGATTTTTAATTGATTTTTTCAGCAGAATTGAGAGATTTAATCCATTTTTGGAGGATCTTGGGCCCTTTTTGAGGCTAGATCTTGGAGATAAGTTAGGAGTTTGTTGCCAACTTCAAGTCTATTTAAACCATAGGTTGTTGAATCCATAATAGGGACGTTCATATCAGGAAAATTCTGATGAATTGTTGAGGCAAAGACATTTTTATGCAGGGAAGCCATTGAGGAGAGCACCTTTGCGGGCCATTTCTGGGAGCTTCTTTCATCCGTTTTTAGTGCCATCAGTTTTGATGGGCTATTGAGATCTATAAGAAAACAAATAGATCATTTTTGTAATCCATTGGAACTTTTATAATTTACATTTGAAGCTTCAAACATAAATAAGAAAGACTCACCCACTGAGACAAAGAACCAAAGACGTAGGTGAGATTGCCGAACTCCGTTATCAACTTTGTTGTTTGTTCATGCTTCTTTACAAATATGTATATTTCTTAATGGATTCTATGTTTCCTCATTAATTCTTCCTCTTTCATTAATTTCCTAAATATTAAAATAAATCATGAAAAAATAACTCAACCATTGTCGTTAAAAGATCTATTCAGATCACTTATATTAAACTATTCACAGAATATCAAGATGTATTTTATTGGTCTTACCAAGAATTGAAAATGTATGATACTGACATTATCCATCATAGAACATCATTTAAATATATAATAAAACCATTCCAATGAAATGTTAGGAAGTACCACCCATCTCTGGAACCTCTAATGTATCAAGAGCCGAAGAAATTATTAGATGCTAAGACTATTTTTTAGGAAAGACACTCTGCATGGGTAGCTAATCTGGTGTCTATCAGGAAGAAGTCTAGGGAGATTTGTTTGTGTGTGGATTTCAGAAACCTTAACAAAGCATTAGAAAAATATAACTACCTAGTCCCACCCATGTAAGAACTCTTACAGACAATATTCGACTCTGAATTTTTTTCTCTCCTAAACAGTTTCTCGGGATATAACCAGGTCCTGGTTTCAAAAGATGATCGATTAAAAACTACCTTATGAACCAAGTGGGGAACCTTTGCTTATAAACGCATTCCCTTCAAGTTGATTAATGCAGGGGAGACCATCTAGAGGGATATGTATGTAGATTTTCGAGGATTAATTAACAAGTATGTGGTAGTCTATTTAAATGACGTAACAGTATACTCAAAAAATAAGGAAGAAACATTCAACATTTGATTCATATCTTCGAAAGATGTATGAAATATGGAATATCTTTGAACCCTAAGAAAACCATATTTGGAATATAAGAAGCAAAGCTACTAGGTCATATTATATATAAATAAGCAATTAACATCGACACTGAGAAGATAAAAGTGATATCTCAACTCCCTTTTCCTCACAATAAAAGGCCATGGAATCTTTCTTTGGGAAAATAAATTTTGTAAGAAAAATTACTCTTGATTTTGTTGAAACTGTCAAACCTTTACAAAGGATGATTCACAAAGATGTAGAGTTTAAATGGGATGAAGAGAAGAAAGGTTCTTTCAATAACATCAAAATTTCCATCTCCCAAACACCAGTGTTATGAAGCCCTGATTTCAACAAATATTTTTTCCTTTATATCTTTGCTTCTGACCAATCCTTGGTTGCAATACTTACCCAAAAGGATGATGAAAAGAATGAAGCACCAACCTCCAAGGAGCTGAACTGAACTACCCTACTATAGACAAATAGGCTTACACAATATATAAAGAAGTCAAACATTTCAGGTCATATATCTTGAAGAATCACACTAAAGTCATAGTACCTCATCCAGTGGTTCGATCTCTATTTACTCAACGGGAGATGGGAAAAAGAAGGGGAAATTGGATGGAAATTGTTTAAGAATTTAATTTAGACATGAAATCTTCCAAAATATTCAAAGGTCAAGGATTGTGTAAACTAGCTGCTAAAGGCCAAGGTCGGATTAACGTAGAAGACCCTAGTTGGGAAAATGAGCTATCATTATGGTGTGGAAAACCCTTATATGTACCTCTCAGGAAATAATACTGGTATGGAAACTTGTCTTATATCCTGCATCATGGAACTTGTCCATAAAACCTAAACCCTAGAGAAAGGAGAGCCCTCAGATTCAAATCCGCTCAATATCACCTCCCAAATTTTGTGCTTTTCCATGTAAATTATGATGGAGTAATCCTTAGATGTATTTAATATGATGATGAAGAAAAGGTACTGAGAGAACTCCATGATGGCCCAAAAGGTGGAAATTTTGTGGGAGAAACCATGGCTCACAAAATATTAAGGGGTGGGTATTATTGGCCCACTCTGTTCAGGGGCGCTCATGCATATGTCAGAAAATGTAAATCTTTCCAAATAAGCATTGGTAGAGAATAAAGGGAATCCATAATTCTTCGACCAATGACCATATCCAGACCTTTCGAGCAATGGGGAAGAGAATTCATAGGGGCAATTACTCTAAATTCTTTGAAAAAACATAAATGTATTTTGACGGCTACATATTATTTCAAGAGATGGACAGAGGCTATCCCTCTCACACATATTAATGAGAAGGTCATAATCCAATTTATTGAACAATAATTGATCACAAGGTTCGGGATACCCGTTCTCATTTTTTACAATGATGCCTGATGTTCTTCTACATTATTGATAGAATTCACACTTGATAAGGGGATCATAAGAAGATACTCTACAAACTACTATGCGCAAGGGAATGGGGTAGCATAATCAACTAATAAAAACCGAGTGAGAATTTTAAAGAAAACAGTTGTAGAAAATTAGAGAAACTGGCATAACTTACTTCATAATGCTTTATGGGCCGATAAACTAACACCCAAGGAATCCATAGGAAACTCTCTATACTTTCTCCTATATGGACAAGAAGCCATTCTCCCAAACAAATTGTATCTTCCATCTTTACAGCTCACTCAGACATCAAGAGGTCAACCCTCATCCACTATAAAACAAAGGATTGATACCCTTCTCATGCTTGACGAAGAAAGGGAAAAATCTAAAGATAAGTTAACCACTCATCAACATATAGTTAAAAGATGGTTTGACAAACATAAGGCCAAAAAAAAAAGTTTTGAAGTAGGGGACCTAGTTTTAAAATGGGATAAAGAAAATGAACCTAAAGAAAAACACTTGAAATTAAAAAATATCTCACTCAGACCTTTCCAGGTATCAAAGAAAATTGGGGCAGGAACATATCGGTTGTAAAACCTAAGAGGGGAATCCAACACCCTCCTGGTGAATGGCCAAGCCTTAAAAAATACTTCTCCTAAAGTCTATCAAAAAAAACAAAATTGTCTTTTGATGCTTTGTTTGAATCTCTGTTTCTTTTTTAGCATACATTTTGATTAGGGTAAGTGTGTCGGTTTAGGGAAGACCGTTTTCAAAATCCTTTTATTTATTTATTTTTCTTGATTATTTTATTTTAATTAGGTTGTGTTACCTAAAGCAATGGTTGAATTTAATAAATATGGTGAAGCAGACTCTTCTCTCGACCTACACTTACATGCAAAATAAGAGACGTTGGGAAAATACAAATTTTCAAAATCATATTTCTCTTCGTTAGCATATTGCCAGGGGAAATAATGAAATATCTGCCTAGTGGCCCAGTAACAATAAATGGAAATATGAATAGATGGAAAGAATTACATGTACCTATGGACAGAGCCAGAAAAAGCTCCACATTAACACTTTCACCTTGTCAGAAAAAAAATATCCTCCTCTATGACTCACTCTCAATATTTATGGCAGAAAACAATGATCCATAAAAAGAGTGTAAAGTTTGAGAGGGTATGCAGATAACTCCATCGGGGCTATGGATGCTTGCTAGCAGTGGATCAAGGTATGTGATGTCAGGGTGAATCTGTCGGGGCTATGAACACTCGTTGGCAATGAAAAAACATCATAAGAAAAAAATGATAGCTAAATGGCCTAACTCCAATGGATTCCCTACCTGGCTCTTGTCTAGAAAGGACATGGATTGAGATTAAAAGGAAAGGGGGTTGAAAATCTAAACCCCACAGGTAGATCCAGATTTGCAAACCCGGGAACTTGTGTATACATTGATAGAAAATGTTATGTTGAAAAGGAATAGAATAAAACCATATGGTTTCTCAACCAATTTTCACAGGCTAAGCACGAGGGAAGGAGCATAGATTTTGTTTTCTCCCAGAGAATCGCCATTTGTTGAGCACTCAACACACCGTAAAAGACTTTGCAAAATTTATTTATTTGGTTAACACTTATCATTTTTTGATCAGAGACATTGTTTTGGGATGGATGGATTCATATGTTGTTATTGATTCTTGTTATCGATTATTCTTGTTTGGTTTGAGGTTATTGACGGATTGATTTTTTTAGTAACGTGTACACAGTTTAAAAATTTTCAATGATAGTCGATCGAAAAATTCTGATCTATAGTATAGTTATTTAACATCGTTGATACATTTTCATCATCGATGAGATATAAGATATAAATCACAAATATGAACAACCCTAACAAATAGTCGATCGTCGATCACCAATACATTTTTGACATCGAAAAACTCTGAGGGATGAAATAGTGAAATATTAACCGTCACAAATTGTCAATCATCGATCGTCGATACATCGTCAGCATCGACAAGATAGGACACTATAGCTAGGTATGTATGTCTAAATAAAATCACTGACACTGAAAAACGTTTCTCACGTAGAGGTCAATATCAATAACCATGTATATTTTCCACATAAATAGTTTGTATGACTCAGTCTTTTCCCCGTGTCATCTTTTGAGGTTCCCCATGTCATATATATACTTCCATGTCATCATTTCCACATCGGCTCTATACAACGATTTTGGTCAGCGTGAAAAGTTTTTCCTTAAGGTATCAATGAAACAATAATTGTCGATGCCAATTCACTCATTAACTATCGACATACTAATAGGTCACCAAACGTCATGGATTTTCATTGAACCTTCATCATTCTACACCTAAAATCTTGGCTAATCCGTGCTATTGTTCCATTCAAAATACACTTCTATTTTTCCGACGCTTATCATACTATTTTCTTGTGAACACGAAAATGCTTGGTAATTTGATGGGACACCCCTAGCTGAGGTAAGACAAGTTTTTCACCCAACAAAGGTCAACAAGAGTAGAGAATATTAGTGACTACTACAAATCAGAAAATTTCAACAAGAGTATCAAGTGGCATAGGTATTCCTACTGTCCTCATAGATTTTATCACCATATATGATGATGAGGAAGGTTCAGAAGCTTTGTGCATAACCCCGGTACCAATCACACAAGAGGAGGAACCAGGGGAAACATGTTCTCTAAATTCCGATGTTTTGATCCCAAATCCCCAGGAAGGTGACCATGAGGCTAGGAACATTATGGAAACTGAATTTATCGATCAATTGGGAACACAGCCTCAGAATGACAGCTCCAAGAATGACTTGGGTGCTGGTGAACAAGAAGAAGAAATGAAGTAGCCAAAAATTGACATCTCAATGGTCTAACCCCTAGCCAATGTCGATCCTTTTATTGCTTCACCATCTAGGACCAAGACTGCATTAGCTGACGAGCACCCGTAGGAGTCTTAGTCACTAGAACATACAAAATTTTCCCCTTTTAAGGAATTAAGAGAACCTGCGATAGAACACCTCTACATGGTAGGAACCCTAGGAAGTACTCTGCCTTTGGGAGATCAACAAATTCCTGAACCAATAGATGAAGTCAACGATAAATAGGAAATTTCTTATGACAGGAAAAGGAGAGTTCTAATGAGAAGAGAAATCAAGAAAAGGAAGCTCACACTCAATATCACACTTTTCATAACAACAGAGGAGACATTGTTAGACACAGAAAGTGTTAAGATGACTTGAATAATAGGAGAAGGGATGGACATAACCGATGCTACTTTAGACAAGGAAAAAAGAGATGAAAGGGAGGTGGCTTCCATGAATAAATAAATATACCATCTACAACATCAAGCGTAGTACTACCAAAATTCAACACAAGAGGTAGCACTCTTGAAATGTGACTTTCGATAAATGTATGCATAATTCACAAGTCAAAGAGATCTCTTCAAGGCTCACATAGATTATTTGCAAGAAGATACCTTCATGGGGATTTCATCCTGTAAAGACATGCATTGATGGTATGAAAATGCATATCAAGCCTTAGAACAAATAGACTACATTATCGAAGTGCATAAGGGCCAAGATACATAAGAGCATGGAATATGAGTGTTGATGGATAGCAACATCGCCCGAATAAGGAAGGCAACTGGACATTAGGCGAGGATGGTCTAGGAACCTCACCGGAAAATGTAGGAAATCTGGGGAGAGTGTGAGAAATTTTGGGAGAAAATCAATTGGGAAATGAGGAACACTGACCTACGAAATTTTAGTCTAGCAAAGGATTTCGCCGATTTGTATGACCTAGTTAGACCACATGAAGAGAGAAACCTTGCATGTGGAGTGGATATTTCGTATATTTCAAGCATGATCCTGGGTCAGCTAAAGAATTTCATGGAACCCCCGATTAAATCTCTTGCAGTCTTACATTTCTTAAGTGTCAAGCTAATCAAGTACAAGGAATGGGAAATAGAGATAAAGGAGGTACTCTCCGCTCCGATGGATCAACAAAGGTTCCCATATGCAAACACATGCAAAGATATCTTCTTCAAGTGGTCAGAGTACGAGAAGAACAATCCACTTTAGTATAACCAATAGATGATCAAAAGAGAAGAAAAAGAGAACATATAGATAAAAATCTGCCATGTGGATTTTTATTAACTTAAAACAACTTTAGTAGCTATTTTTAGTTTAGTTATTTTTTATAAATAAGGGAATCGACCTTGGAAACAAGGTTGATGGTTTTGGAGAGAAAGACTTTTTCTAAAATTTTGTAAGTGAACTATTTATGTGCAATTTATTTTAATTAATAAGTTATGTTTAGAACCAAAGACACTTCTTTCATATAAGGCGTGAATGTGATTGTACCAAAGGGGATTATCTCTGTCTTTGGATTCAATTTTTGTTGCTGTATTGAGTAAGACTTGTTTTATCTGTTATTTAAAGTTATATTCTAATTCTATAACAATTATTTTATTCTAGTTGATGAATAGAAATTGATTGTGTTAACCTGTGATTGATAATAGAGCATTGAAAATTACTTTTCTTGCACTAACTTCTTGTCACGTGTATATGTTCTTTCTATAACTATTATCTCAGAACATATTGAATGTATACTAATCAAAATGGTATTAATGCTAGTTTAAAGTAGATTAGATATTCTTCGTCTTCATTCTAAGGTATAAAGGTTATCCTAACACCCAACCTTCCCCCAAAACACATTTTAACTTCTCTGTTCTATTTAGTTTAACTTCTATATTTATTTGTTATAAATATTAAGAAAAAGAACCAAAAAAAGAACTACGTATCCTGAGGAAAGATTTCACATAAAATACATATCTATCAATCACGATGAAAACCTATCGATATTTACAGCCGGATAATGAATATGGAGAACCTTACCACTCATCAAATGCTTACGAGTCTAATTAGGCCTCTTAAGAGGGTTTGGTTCATGTTGTTGAGTTAAAGGGATCTCAGACCCCTCTACAGGTTGGAGTTGGAAATATTCTCTATTTTCAATTGTTGTTATAGTTTCAAATAATACATATTGACTAACAACGAAACCTTGGAAAAATGCTTATGAGGAATAGTGTGCCGCTTCCTCCTCACTAATGATCATAGTTGGGTCCTCAAACTTTCTTCCTTCTTTCTCACTGGGAAGGACCTAGCTGGATCTTGCATCTATACTGTTATCATCATCTCAATTATAATTTGTTAATTTTTCTCATGTTATTTGACAAGATTTGCATGTAGAGAATTTCCTTTGAATTTGTGATGCTAACCCTGAAATTGTGGTGTAGAATGATGAAAGAATTGATTTTTTCATTGTTGTTAATTGAATAATTTTATAAGTGTTCCCAACATGAAATTAAATACCCTTTTTTTTTAAAGTTATAAGATATATTAGATCCTGCTAAGCATCAAAAGTTACAGCTACCATGCTATCCCAAGAGTTTGTGGCAACATCGTCCTGGTGGGAAACCAATTCCACCACATGGCCATTAAGGTTCAGAGTGTCCATGCAAAACTTAAAAAAATGTAAAGATCATAAAATGTAAAGTCCTAGATCTAGGGTGCCACGCAGGGTGAAAATCCTGTAAGCTAGAATGTCCATGCAGAATTCAAAAAATTGAAAGAAGAAAAAACTATATAATCCTAGAGCTAAAAAGCCACACAAGGAGAAAACCTTGTAAATTATAGTTTCTGGAGACATAAAAACTTGGGAAACCTGAGAAAGATGAAATTATCCAGAAATGGGGTCGGGCCTCTGCTCGTTCCTTCGGTCTTGCTCAGTGTCCTTTCCTAGAGTTCCTGTGTCTAGAATAATTTGTCGAAGATCTCGTAGGAGAGACATCAAAAGATCCTTACGATGAATACAGTCTTCTTCCATGTTCGACATATTTTTGATGGTTCCATTGACATCCTTAATTGCACGCTTGATGAAATCCAAAGAGTTCTTCAAAGGTTCCAGCCTAACGCACCCAGTGCAAGCAAAAGAGGGCGGAGGGGTTGGAGGAAAATTAGAGGACGAGGAGGGGGAGTGGGGAGAGGGGAGGGGGGAGGACAAAGAAGAGAAATGGGTTGATAGAATGGGGGTAGCGAAGGGTGGAGGAGGGTGAGGTGGAGGCTGGTAGGGAGATGATGGCTCCAGGCTGAAATTTGGAGCGAAGCCCATGGAATTGCCTTGGCTATTGAACCATTCAACTCTACAGGCATATGGAGAAGCCAAGGGAGGTAATTATGGAGTAGTGGCCCATTTAGGATGGTGGTCCTAAGGCAATATTTGAAGATATTGCTTGCCACGGACCCATGAGCCTCTGCCTCTTGTTGTGTACCAGGCTGCCCCCCGCTTAGATTTACCCTCAAGGCGAGGCATTGGGAGATACACCGAAAACTAGAGGTGGAGCTCGAGGAAACTGTTGAATGAAGAAGAGGGTTTGATCCAAAACCAAGAGAAAATGCAGACTCAAGGATCAGTGCTAGGTGTGGGAGGCCGAGAGCGCCAAATATGGTGGAAGGGAGGAGGGAAATCGAACCAGAGGCAAAGAAGTAAGAAGTCTGGAGGAGGAGGGGAAAACATGAGAGGCCGAGAGCTCAAATGAGCCATGGATTTCTAGAATTTGTGCCTAAAACCACTGAACTAGGTGAGGTGATGGGACTGGGCCTACATCGAGCCCATTGCATTTACCGGTCATGTGGACGAGAGCGCCAAAGCATTAAACTAAGCCGAGTGAAATTGAATGCAGCGGTGCTTCAAAAGAGGATTTAATTGCATGGAGTAAAGGTAGAGGTGTGGGTAGTCTGATTTGGCATGAGGTGGCAAGCGTTGTGGCTAGGTGTCTTCCTGGCTAGCCATCCACTCTTCATTTCCGATAGCACCCCATCTGGGGTGAAATTGAAGGACATGGAGGTGGGATTTGATCCACTTATATGTGAACATGTCACGATATCATTTAATATAATATCTCTGGGTGAAACCACATGTTATACCACTACCTCAAGGTGCCCCCATGGATTCAGGTTAGTCCCTCATGGTAATTGAACCTTTTCCAATGGTGAAAAACTCTTCTCTTTCCACCATTGGATCCAACCTCTTTAGGCCTTAAAAAATTGAAGGACATGGGGGTGGGCTTTGATCCACTTATGTGTGCATGGGTCGTGATATCATTTAATATAATATCTCTGAGTGCAACCACATGTTTGACCACTACCTCAAGGTGCCCCCATGGATTCAAGTTTGGCCCTCATGGGAATTAAACCTTGCCCAACGATGAAAAAATCCTCGCTTTCCACCATTGGATCCAACCACTTTGAGCATGAAATTAAATACCTTAGTGTGCAATAAGATGTTTATTTTTGTCATGGTGGTTCATATTTTTGTATATGGGAAAAAGGGATGGGAATTTTTTTGTTGTTTATACTCTTTACCAATCATAACATGCATATGTTCAACAAGAAATGACATTGTGTTCTTTCCTGTTTTTATTTCGCAACAATTCCTAGTTCATCACATCAATTCATTCTCACTTTCTCTAATTCAACAGTATAACTATACTTCCTTCAAATATTAAGTACCAATACGTCTGTGTTTGTGAGTATGGTCAAGGGCCATGTGGATTCTATCTTTGAAGGAAATTCATGTGTAAATAATTATTAAAATTAAAATGTTCTATGTGTCTTGTGAATAGAGAAAGATTGAAATGAATGGGGAGGGGTATCAATTCCATCTCGCGTGAGAGCATTAAAATTACTCATTCAGTGCAAGGTGATCATGAAAACTCATACAATAAGCTAGTCATGATTGGTGCGCATAGGGCCCCTATGAGGTTTGTGTATTCCAAGAACATATGGATCAATATGCTTATTTTGTCATGGGAATGGAAATAATAGGGATTTTTTTGTACTTGATGGATCAATGTGGCTTAGTGGTCATGGAAATGGCAGTGCGGGGATAATAGAAAGTAGATAGTGGAAAAGAAAGGTACAAAAACCAGAGATGTGGTAGGCAAGCATTGTTAGTTAATGGGTGCATGAAAATAAATGCATGACAACTATATGGAAGGAAAATGGATTGGTATTCAGGAGGTCAATCGAATGGACAAGGAAGGAGGAAAAAAAAGGTAGGGGATATGTGGATAGAAAAGGAGGCAGTGGTGTTGGTTGACAAGTTTTTCCCATTGATAGGTTTTGGGAAAAATTTGTCCCAACATACATGCCTTCAATGTAAATGCATACCTTCAACATAAATGCATTCCTTCAAAAGGCATAAAAATATGCATATGATTTTAAAAAAATAATAATAGTTAAAAATTACAAAATATTCAAATCATATCTTTGGCATAAAAATATGTATATATATATATATATATTTTTAAATAATACAAATTTAAAAATAAAAATTACAAAGTCACAAAATATTCAAATCATATTATTTCTTTGAATATTCAGGGTTAAGTTCAATGAGAGGGGATGATATAGTTTTAACTGGCATCGTCGATGAATATTTTGTTTGGCGTATTTCTTTAAGTGACTCCAAAACATTGGATAAGGGGGCTCTTCTAGGTTGGAAAGAATATAGGTGAGAGAAGGGGTTCAATACGAGCACTGAAAAAGAATCAATTACAATCGGGTCCTCTATCAAAGAAGATGTGATGGGGATTTTCAAAATAGAAATAAAAGGGAAAATTAACAATGGAGGAACCTCGAACAAAGGATTGGTGGAGGGGTGTTATAGTAACTTAAATTTTCTTGTTGGTAAATTGACTAAGGTCTATTGATATGAATCATTTTCCAATAGGCATGTTGAAGTTTGAGGTAGTGGTATTCATGGTGAAACCTTGGATGTGAAGATTTCTACAAGGGGAAAGAGTGTTCCATCACGTAAATCCTTCGTAGAGGGTTTTACAGGTCACAAGAAGCCTCAAAATATTATTAAAAGTAAGGAAAAAGGTATCAAAATAGTGGTGGGAGAGGATTTGAATGTTCAATATATTATTCATTTTATGGGAAAGACCTTAGTTGGAAAATTTATGGCGAGATAGATTGGTGTGGAATATCTTAATGTGTGGTTGTAATCTTAGTGGATCCCAATCATTGGTTATGGGCCGACGTTTAACATATTGATTAAGGGATGTGTAAGATTTAATTTATTTCTTTCTCAACAGAATGTGGACACCATTATTGGTGGGAAATTGTTATGTGGATCCTCTTATTTGTTGTTGAAGCCATGGTATCAATGGTTCAACCTGTGTTTTGAGGTGAATTCAAGGATACCCATCTAGGTAAAATTTTCAAGGATTCTAATCAAATTATAGTTAGACAATTTTATTTGAGGTTTGGGGAACTTATTAGGAAAACAAATTTTAGTGGATACTACCTACAAACCTAGTGTGCATAAGTATTTTGCAAAAGTTTTAGTGGATAATAATACCATACACAGTCTCTCTAAAATCATTGATATCATGATTGATGAGTTGGTACATACCGAAGTCTTAGATTATGAAAATGTTTCCTTTAGATGTGATAGATGACATATTTATGGCCACCTTTATATTCACTATTATCAACAATTTTTTTTAAGTTTTGGATAAAAATGTCAAATTTGATATCCTAGCCTAATATAGTGGAGGAGCATCGAAAGTTTGAGGGGGTTGTTGGTGAACTAAATCCATTAGTGGTTTTACTGCAAGGAAATATAGACAAAGATATTTCTAGGTCAAGGGTCTCATCAAAGAATTATTGGGAAAAAGGTAATGTGACTCCTCCTTTGGGTTATTGAAGGTGTTACACTGAAATTTATGCCTCCAAGGATTAGGGTTTGATTAGGAGAACTCCACTATCTGAGGATGAGAAAAAAAAATTTGATGTATGTCTAGGCTAGACACAACATGCCAAAGAATATTTTGGGATAATTGGTAAGTCCATTATTTCTTGTTGTAGATTTTAACATTGTACAATATCTATTGCAAACAGATATTCAATAAAAGAACAAAAAAGATACAATGACAAATACAAACATTACACATAGATTTTTCCCCTAGAAACCCAAACCAGGAAAACTAGCATATTCCATATTCATTCTTATGTGTTACATTGTTAACAATAAAATATACATATAGGAGCCAGCGACATCCAAAACCCTAAACCAATGACCTAGATTAGTCCACAACCCTAATTCCTTAACCAAAAGTAGAAAACCATCGGCAAAAACCATGTGCCGAAAAACCACCTAAATATGTGACATGTTTCCCGAGGCATGTGACACGTTTCCTGTGACACTAATACTCGTGAAAAGAATATAACACATACCCAAAAATTGCATGAAGATTAATTCAATCTCAAATATTAATCTAGTCAACCAATGGCCAGTTCTGGCTAAGGTGGTTCCTAAGCCTAAAATTTGGGCGAGGGATAAAAATAGGGGGTTAAAAGAGTCTTTCCATCATTGTTCTATCAGAGGGAAGGGGGGAAAGTTCCCCTCTATTTTTTTCAAATGAAGATATGTCCTTGACTAACATTATGGAGAATGGATTGAATATTTTAGGTAGTTAAGTCTTGTCTTAGGAGGCAAAGGGTAAAGGTAATTATGAATTAGGATCCAAATATTCAGACAAATTTGGTGGTTTTCCACAAAGGGGATTAGTATTTGACCCCATAAATGAGTTCGGGTTTGGTTCTATAGGTCAAAAATCATATTTTCATCATGTAAAAGAGAAGGCCATAATTGAAATTACATAAGGGAAACATATGTTGATTAATGGGGTTCTTAGAGGCCAACCCCTTAAGGGTATTTTAAAATGATAAATTTCTCCTTGAATATAAAAGCATTAGTAATTCAATCTAAAATACTGACCTTATATCAACTTGTATAAGTAGAAATGATGGATATTCTATCATTATATGAAACTATGGGGAAGGTGGATTCTAATAAGTAGCCTTAATAAAGTTTTGAAGGATTGCGACTTTTCTTTTGTTGACTTTGTGGGTTGTTCAAGTGGTTTGATTTATGGATGGAATTCAATTTTATGTTTCACAAACTCCTCCTCTATATTTTCAGGTCCATGCCACAAAATTTCACAGTACAATTTTGGGCATGGCCATAACTATGTTGAATGTGTATGGCCCTTATGAAGGGAAATGACCATTTTCGAAAAAAATATTTTCTCTACAAGTGGTTGGGGAAGGAATTATGATAATTGGGGGTGATTTGAACATTACCATTAGTATAATATAAGTATGGGGGGATTTGGATAGGGTTGGTAGACTTTATGATTTGTTTTCACCCTAGATTGAATTGGTAGGTTTGGTTGATGTTGAGCCTATTTTGATGAGGTTAATATGAAGAAACAATATAGGTGGATCCAATGCAGTTTCTAATTTCCTAAATAGATTTATGATTTTTAATTCTTTGGTTCAAAGTGTGGGTAAATATATGATCCAGGTGCATATCGGTGTCCACCCACCTATTACAACTAGCTCAAAACAGTTTGTTGGCAACTTACTATTTTTAGCACTTTTTTGGTTCATAAACTTCCGGGGCCATTTTGAGGGCCTAAACGATGTGTTTTTGCAATTGGTCACCTCATTCATATACAAAGGATATTACTGAGACCCTAAAGGAATCTCATCATTGATACCTTTCCAACGAGCTATTGTGTGCCCCAAAGAGAGATCATATGCCAAAGTTATGCCCCCAGGAAGTTGATACACCAAACTACCAAAATGGGGTACACAAAATTGTTGGCTTTTCATCCTCCAGGGTTAGGGTTTCAGATTTTATTTATGTTGAAAAGGCCTTTGGAGCCTCATTGTAACAATGATATTCTTGCAAATGTGAGTAGCATTGATCCAGGTGGATATTGATGGCCACCCACCTATTCCAACAGGCTCCTCTTGTCCATTTTTTTTCAACACATTCTTTTGTACTTCTTTGTAATTGTGGGTTCTACACTTGTGGGGTTGTCTGAATCCCCACACATCCTCCAGGTGGATACTAGTTTCCTCTCTCCTAATCCAACTAACTTATTTTGTATGTTTTCATGTCAGCACATCTTGTTGTACTTCCAGGGCCATTTTGGGGCCCTAAACATTGTTTTTTTGGATCGCCATAGTCAAACTGTAGACAGAGTTAGATTTTGATGGAGAAATGTGTAGTTCTTTGAAATAACTTTCCAATGGGCTATCACACACCTAAAACAAAGTTCGTATGCAAATGTTATGACCCTGGGAAGATGAGGTACCAACTTACACCAACTTACCAATAGGGGCCCACATGACTTTTGGCATTTCACCTTCTAGGGTTAGCTTTTTGGATGTCTAGGGTTTTGAAATTCATGAGTAATATCAAAAAGGCATCTAGATCCCCATTGTAATGCATTCTACTCACACAGATGCACGTAGCACCCACATCTCTTCTTGGAGATAACTACCACCATTCGAGCAAGTGTTTTAGTTTTGCAGTTCTACAGTTTCAACCTATTTCATTATTCAATAGAAGATATTGTTCACTGGATATTTGTGTTATTCTTTATATCTCTGTTTTTATTGTATTGAGTTTGTTAATCACTTTGTTCCACTCCTAAATCCAGATCAAACATCACATATTTTCTTAGAGATAAGCTGCCACCATTCTCGTGAGTCTTTCACTCTTTATTTCTACAGTTTTGTACATTTCGCTCATTAATAGAAATTGTGCATTACTGTATATGTGTATCTTGTTATATATATGATATATATCTGTTATATTATTGTCTCTCTTGAAATTTCTCTGTATATTTTTGTGTTATATCTCCACTCTCATTTTGTGTCAAAAATAATATGGATCAATGGTATTAGAGCAGGCCGCTCTTGATCATTTTTTTTAGTTCATGTCCCCAACAAGGTCTGAGTATAACAAGTTGGGTCTCTAGATTCTCTCTTGAGGACAATCGCTCTCACATGCCCAAGAAACCCTCCATGAAGGAAGAAAAGAAAAATGAAATAGAAGAAGATTATATTAATTTGTTCTTGAGCAATCTCTCACGCGACAAAGGGATGAAATGATGGATAATTTTGCCCACATCCTTCAACACTGCTCAATAACAGTAGGTGCGTCTTCCTCAAGCATCCACTTTGGAAGAACCTCTCCTTTCAAGGTAAAATTGAATTTTGATATTCCTGTATTTGAAGGTCAGATAGATGTGGATGCCCTAGAAAAATGGTTAAACTATTAGAAGGTTATTTCTTTGTTCACAATTTTTCAAACAAGGAAAAAATAACCTTTTCACTCCTTAAGGCTCTCCCCCATGTCAAACATTGGTGGGAAAATTACTAGGAGAAACATTCCACAAAGGAGTCTGGAATATATGGGGTCGAGACCAATTGGGATTTTTTTGTGGATGTGGTCAACGAACAATATTACCTTGTTGGTAACTATGACGACCAATACATGAGATGGACCACAGTTCATCAAGAGAGGGGTCAAGCAGTGTCAGAGTTCATGAATACCTTCCATACCTTGCACACCAAGTTGGGTATCAAAAACTCCGACTGACATTTGGTTCTGAAATATTGTGGGTCTCTACACAGATACATCCAAACTGAAATGGATTTTCTAGACATCCCATCAATGGGTGTTTTTTATCGATATTATGTTAAAATCGAGCAGAAATTTAAGCACCAGAACAAGCGAGAGTTATGGTTTGAAATTTCACAACAAACAAAGTATGGTAAAGACGTCCCTAAAAAACATCCTTCAGAAAACCAGTCCAAGCCACAGGAAAATAGGGGTAATGAAAAAACGAAGGAGGACACCGGAAAATGGTGCGATTTCCACAAAATCCCCTTTCACAACACCAATGAATGTGACTCGAAACAATCATTGGTGGCTGAGATCAAAGAAAATGATCTGAACCCTGATTCAGAATATGATTCATAAAACACTGGTAGACACCAGATCATCGACGTAGAACCCATTGTTATTGTCGCGATTGCAACAATTGAACCAGAAGAACCAATAGATGTTGAAGAGGGGGGAGCCTATTTCATTCACAGATGTGGGTGAAGGGAACCCAATTACATTTAATTTTTTATAGAAGAAGCCAGAAGAACCTCATCTCAGCAAAGGTCGTCAAATAGTTGGGATTGTCGACAACACCACAACCAGAACTATAAAACATCAGGTGGCTTCTCCAGGGATGAGATCTCTGTGTCATCCAACAGTGTCGATTGTCATATGACATCGATCCCTTTAAGTATGAGATATTATGTGATGTTTCCCTACTGGATGTCTGTGATGTTCTTTTGGGTCGACCATATATGTGGAAGCGCCATTCTATTTATGAGTATTGACCTTGTAGTGTCATTGTTACTCTGGGAGGTCATATCTATAGGACACCATAGGTAGTTCCAACTACCATCCCACCTAAAAAATGCCACAAGGTAGTATCTCATACTACAAAATTCAGTTTCTTCATAATTTTTTCAAACGTTTAACATAAGGAGTTTGCAACCTCAGTACCAGGACCTTCTATACAGCATAAGCAAGTCGACAATGTTGATACTAAGAGTGAGGTGAATCAGTATCAAGTACAATTTAAAACCTTTTTCAACTTATACTTAAACCATTCAACTATATCCAATGAGAAATGAACAATAGTATAAGAGTTACACCAATACACCACAATACACTATGCACAATATATGAGAAATAATCAATAGTTATTGTTCAAGGGAAGTAATGACTTCCAAATGTAGCTACAACTTCCAAATGTAAAGGGAGGGATAAACCTCCAAGAGGAAGATACAATCCTCCAATATCAAGAGATATTTGAACTCTCCATCATTTCCCCTTCCTTCCAACCAAGAATATATGAGAGATAATAAAACTTTACATTAAATCATCATCATC
>SNQJ01S0042670.1:39756-66800 GCA_010110895.2 Picea sitchensis
GAGAATTTGGTATGCAGGTTGAAGAAGAGCTTGTATGGCCTAAAGCAAGCTCCAAGGTAGTGGTATTTGAAGTTTGAAAAGTTTATGACAGAACAGGGTTATAGTAGATGTCATTCTGATCACTGTGTTTATTTTAAAAAGCTAGAAAGTGGAAGCTTTATTATCTTTCTATTGTATGTAGATGACATGCTTGTTGCAGGGTCTAATATGCAGGATATAAATGTGCTCAAGAAGAAATTAGCCAATTCATTTGCGATGAAGGATTTGGGTGATGCAAAGAAAATCCTTGGCATGAGAATAACAAGAGACAGAAAAAATCGCAAATTGACATTGTCTCAGGGTGAGTACACAGAGAAGGTGTTGGAGAGGTTTAGAATGCACAATGCAAAACCAATTAGTACAAATTTGGCCATCCATTTCAAATTAACTAAGAAAATGTGTCCCAAGGCACATGAGGAGATAAAATACATGTCCAGGGTCCCTTATTCATCAACAGTTGGCAGCTTGATGTATGCAATGGTTTGCACAAGACCAGATATTGCACATGCAGTGGGAGTTGTGAGCAGGTATATGAAAAATCCAGGTAAAGAACATTGAGAGGCAGTAAAGTGGATTCTCAGGTATTTGAGAGGTACTACTACTCATGCATTATGTTTTGGAGGTTCAAACACTTTTCTATGGGGATATGTTGATTCAGATATGGCAGGTGATAAAGACAATAGGAGGAGAACCACAGGGTATGTTTTTACTATAGGTGGAACAGTAGTAAGTTGGATTTTGAAATTGCAAAAGGTTATTTCACTTTCAACAACAGAGGTAGAGTATGTTGTTTCTACAAAGGCTAGTAAAGAGATGATTTGGTTACAGAGGTTTATGGAGGAATTGGGAAAGAAGCAGGAGAAAAACAGGTTGCACTGTGAAAGTCAGAGTGCCATTCACCTTACAAAGAATTCATCCTTCCATTCGAAGACTAAGAATATACAGTTGAGGTACCACTTCATACGATCCACCTTGGAAGATGGACATTTGAAGTTGGAAAAGATACACACTATCCAGAATCCTGCAAACATGTTAACAAAGGGAGTAACTAGGGAGAAACTGAGTTCCTGCTTAGTTTCAGTTGGTCTTCAAGAATGAAGATGAAGATGAGAAATTTGCCAGGTCCAAGAAGGCTCAGAGTCCAGCATATACAACAACGGTGGAGTTGTTGAGATCAGTCTCCAAGTGGTAGATTGTTGGTTGTGGAGCCTGATTATCTTCCTGATTCAGAGGTCCTTACTTTTAGCCGTGTTTATACCCCATGAAGTATTTACACCCCAGAATTATGTACACTCTTCCATGCAGGGGAGTACAGAGGGGGGGTACCCCCTCTGCGGAATCTGGGGGGGCTATCCTCCCGGTTGGGGGGTCTAGGGGCAAGCGGCCCCCCAGTGGGGGTTCGAGGGTGAAGCCCCCAAAGGAAAAATTGCCTTGTAAATATATATTGTAATTTCATTGTAAATATGGACCGTTCATTATAAGGTCGCAGATATAACAATAGAGATTATGTTAGGGTTCGTTGCCCTAGAAGGCAACCCTCTTTTATGAGGGAAATGTATTGCCACTATGGTTGATTGTGAATATTGTATTCAAAGATAGGAGAATCTGAGAGAAAGAAGAGGAAGTTACAGTGGGTTTGTTGTAGGTTGTATCCCTTCATATGTTGGATAATAATAAAGGAATGACCTGGCAATTTCTCTGGTGGACGTAGCCCACACTGGGTGAACCACGTAAATCTGTGTCTCTATTGTATTGTGTATCTTATGTGTTTTGTTTCCGCATTTGTTTTATTTTATTGCTCCATGGTCCTATTTTTCTAACAACACTATGATACTAGGGTCTTGTGGGGCTTGGAAGGGAGGCCTTTTAGGCCTAGGTTGGACCACTCCTTTCCCAATCCAGTTAAAAAACCCATCTTGAAATAGATGGCCTAGATCTTGTGAGTCTACATCACAGTGTATAGAGAATATTGGCCTTCTATGTCCCCTGTTCCAATTACCTCTTCCTCAGTTACCTATGCTAAAAAACATCATTCATGTATTCATAATTGATTAGAAAACAATTTCTTTAACAACCATGCATGAAAACTCTTTTAAAATATGAAATAAAATTTGGATCAACAACATATCAGACTCGTGCAATCCAATCCATACAAATTGTTTAATAGTTGTTAATGAGCAGGGGGTGAACAAAGGTTTTTGGATATGAGGGGTTCTATTGAGCAAAAAAAAATTAAAATGCGGGGGAAAAGATCATGATTATTGTTCACAGACAACAAACAATCAACTGTAATGTAAACAAAAATAATATATCACTATAAGCCATCCCTGTGATACTTAAACTGTTGTAATACAAAGTTTCTCTTAATTGTAATTAAGTTTAGGAACAGGGGGTGGATAATGAATATGGGAAGGTGAGGGGATTGCAATATGCTAAAATTGAAATAATGGTAGGGATAAGAGTGAATATTGTTCGTAAAATTAATTAAGTAATCCATAAAACAATTATGTATTTAATGCAAACGATCCAACATCAATCACACAATTATTGTGATCAACTAACAATTATTGTGTATTAACGTTTGTTCACTATCCACATTTAAATATTCAACAATTTTTATTAACACAGTTTCATCATACTCAGAATCATTATGTTTTTCAAACATCCTATAAAAGAATTGTGTTCCTTTCATTTCTTCCATTTGATTTTAAAAACAAAATTCCAAGGAAGCCAGAGCCCTATTGGTTTAACTCCGTTTAGCATATAAAATTATCAACCACTATCCATAAGTTACAAATCCTTAAATCAAACATAGACACGGGTATTTTAAGAGTTGAAAATATTCTCTTAAACATGCCCGATTTCATTCTTTTGACGACATTAACCAATAAATTTGCAATGAAACCATAATGTAAAAACCCCGTGGTTCATTTCTAATGGTGCAATCAAACAAATCGCACAATGTATCCATAACCATACCCAGAAAACAACCAAGTATCTAACATCAATTTTCGATTTGGAATGATCCCGATCAGGACAAATTAACACACAACAACCACAAAATTCAATTTATACACGTTGTAGAAACACCCAGACCACGCATAATGAAAAGTGGCATCTCTGTTACTGTTCATTTCCAATTACTCCCAATTAATTAATTCATAACAATGCTGAGTTATCGGCTCAACTGGCACAACAAAAGGACGCAGTCAACTATATAACGATTATCATTTCCAACTACAACTCTTCAACCACGCGCTCAAACAGAGACGAGCCAATAATAAAAAACCATTGTCAATACTACTCAACAAACTTATGACATCCAACAAGGTAACCGTTAGAGTGTAACTATTGATTTTATCAAAATCAGGCTCTGTACCAATGAACACAAGAAATAATCAAGGGTTCGATCGATCCTCAAAACTTAGGGAGACTGAAGTCGACCGTATCAATAGTATGGAAAAAATTACGAGACAAGAATGGCGGAAAAACAAGCCACATAACCTTTAGCTTCATAAAATAGGGTGAAATATGAGCATTAGATAGGGTAGGAAACAATGCATAGGAGCAATGATTGCTCACTGGATAGTAACAAACACTAAGAACGTGTAGAGGCATAACCCTCGTGATTTTCAACAGAGCCAAATCACTTATTGAAATTTTGATAGAAATGCATGCCCAGGAACTACCAATAACCCTAAAGCTTACTTCTTAGCATCATGGCCACCCAATAACCAATTGTGTTGATGCCAATACCATAATGAAATCATGACCACGTGAAAAGATATATAGTGGCTGAAACGTGGTGTGAAATATACACAGAAACCCCATAACATCGAACATGACCTGGTGTGGTTACAAAGACTGTGAGGAGACGACCAATAGGTCTAGACAGGATGAAACCCTCCAACAAAAACCCATGGAGATAAAAAAGAGCCATCGTGGCTTCGACAACACAAAAAATCAATGAAAACGTGACTTCAACCATCCAATTTTGTATTTGCGACGAATAACACAAACAACCATTCTAGAGAAACACCACGAGTTTACACAGTTTCCAGCCTCAAGAAAAACACATAGAAATACATCATCGAGCCAACATTTATTTCATAAAAAGAGCAAGTTCACGGATGGGAGAAAAAAACATACCTGTAACCAAAAGACCTTAAAAATGCAAGCTTGGTCGGGCAGTTCCTTCATGCCTGAATATCGGAGCTAAACCACAACAAAAATCAAATGAACAATAACCAAGCTACGCTGACAACTAGTGGGAGAAGTATGGAGGGACGTGCATTTAGTGCACATCGCTTCCATCCTCCATTACATTCAATTCGTAGTACATGCCATCCAACCAAAACAATGCCATTAACCCCATGCTGTCAATTCCATCCATCGAAACTTGCCCACATTACTTGCCAATTGTGCCACCTAGTCCGTATAAACCATTAATCCAAAACCATACTATAACATATATCATGTGCATCCCATATAACTCAATAAAAATCATGTAGCCACTAACATTGCTAGTTAGGACTAACATTAATTCCTTTAATTTAAAATGCATATAGTATATCATAACATACTTTAGTTCCTTCTTCTTGGAATTTTTCCATATTGCTCTTATCTCTTATTATAACTAACATGTGTTTTGTGCAGGTACAACATGTGACGAATCATGGCTTCAATAGCAATTCCATAATCATGAATATAATCCATTCATCCATAAAATTTAGAGCTTAGAGTAACGAAACCCACACATAGCATGCATTGTCCATTTGCCATTATGTCGCAAATAAGACCAATATTTCACCATCAATCATGTAGAACCTTGTAACCATCATTGAACAACAACATAAAATGTGCAACAATACTATCTTTGATCCTCCAATCTACAAGGCCGTCCCACCTACTAGTATTATATATATCATTAGCTTATAATTAATAGGTTTTAGCAATACTTTGTGGGCAAAATCCTCGTTGCGATTTTTATCGTCAACAACTCCTTCCATGTGAAGTCTTACGAGCCCAGAGAAGGTAAGATCACTGATTTTCATGTTTAGAGAGTCTGAAAAACACTAAAAGATGACTCCAGAGTGTTTCGTTTTCGTAATTAGTCTAGTCAGTTCGAAAAATGGTTAAAATTATACCGAAAGGACGACTCTTCAAAACCATTTTAACGAGTGTGATTGAGACCAGATCAATCAAATATCTTTTCAATTTTAAGGAGTCTGAAAAGAGCTTAACTATGGACTCACAACCTTTTTATGAGTTTAGTTTCCTTAGCCTAAAAAAGTATAAAATATAACTTAGGAGAACTCTCCTCGAGAGATAGGTCTCTCGAGGCGTACCTTTTTCCTAGAGAATCTATTGGCCAGAAAAAGGGTTAAACTTATGCCAAATATATTTTTCTTCTGGGCTAATTAACGAGTGTGAAAGGAACAAGATCACTCAGAAATATTTTCATATTTAGGGAATCTGAAAAGAGATTAACCAAAACCAAGGAGAATGTCCCTTTTTCAAAATTTTAGTCCCTCGGGCCCGAAAAAGGGTTAAACTTACACCTAATAATAATCTCCAAGCCAACCGAAGCTCCTAGGACATACCTTTATTTATAAATTAACCATCTGGACTAAAAAGGGGGTAAACTACTGCCAAACAAATCTTCTTTCAAATTTGAGTTTAGCGAGCGTGAAGGGCAACAAGATCGCTTGACAATATTTTCTCTTTTAGAGAGTCTAAAAAGGGATTAAAGAAGACTCCGGGGGGGATTCTTTTCTTAAGTAATCTAGATGAGACTGAAAAGAATAAACATTATCTCGTTAGATGTTGATTTGAAAGTTTAAATGAACCTGAAAGACAACAAACTATGCTCATGGGGAGTCCGTTGGGATGAAGAATAATTAGGCTTCAAAACATAATCATGGCAGGACTAAAAGGAATCCCAAGCTTATGGAGAAAAATTGCGATATGGATACCAAAATGAAGCAAATGATCTATCTAAGGAATCCATGTAGAGGAAGTCTCTACCACCTAATTACGACACTTCTAAAGCAACAAAGAAGGTTCCATGTCAAACTTTAGTGGGATTGATTCTATGGAAAAGTGGAAAAGCCAACAATATGAAAAATGTAGGGTGGTGAAAACCTAACTTATATGCAAATGTCGAAAAATGAATTTTACCATGGGATGATATAAGTGTAACCCATCTCAAGAAAACACTAAACCAAAAGAACCATTTCATTAGAATGACCCAAATATCTTTCAAAAGGGAACTCAAACATCTAAAAAGCTAATAAAGGGGGGAAAGGGGACCAAATTAGGGGAAAAAGGGCCAAAAAGTCTATAAATAGAGGTGGACAACTCATTATAACCATTGCAATTTGGAAAATAACCAAAAAGGTAAAAAACCCTCTTCCTAAAAATGAAAATTCAAGGAGCTACGGTAGACGAAAGATCCTCACACTTGATCCAAGCAAGTACAAACAACCTCTCCTCTCATTTTCATCCATTATTTTTGCTTAAAATATTGTTTGGAAGGCGCATGCCCTTGTAAAAGGGTCGGGCCTGCGTGTACGCGGGAGATCCACACCCAACACACTTATGTACACGTGAAAAATAATACTTAGCCCACATACATACATTATTTTCTTAATGAAAACCCGCATACACCTCTTTTAGTGTTCAAAAAGAGTGAAACAAGGGATAAACCTCTCCAAATTTTGTGCAACATGATGTATTTCCATTGTTGGGAAAGGGAACATGAGGAGCTAGACATCTTTGTAGAGGAATATCCCTGGGTCATTTCCATGTTGAAACAATGTGGTATGTGGAAGTTCTTCCAGTGTCCATTCATGAGGGCACAACCTAGTCTGTTGAACCACTTTATAGAATACTGGAATATAGACACAGAGGCATTCATGCTAGAGGGTCAGTCACTGACTCCGACGAAGGGGGACATATACTTTTTGACCAGCCTATCCAGGAGAGGGGAACCAGTCAACTTGAGGACCTTTCCTCCAGGTCCATACAACATAGAGGACTGCATTGGGATGTACTATGAGGAAGGCACTGAGAAAGTAGGATATCAAGTGTCGATACAAAATATCACTAGCCTCAGTGTCTAGATCGTACTATTCATGATTGGAACATAGTTACCAGCTTAACGAGAACTCTACAGAGTTGTCATTTTTGGGGGGGTCAAGTTTTTTACCCCATTTTTAAAAGTGGTGCTACTGGTAGCACCCCCCCTCCATTTTTAGGTGGTTTTTTGATATTTTAAATTTTCTGATACATAAGGTTTCCACTTTGTTTTTTTAAATGCTCGTTTTTTCATTTATTTTCAAATTGTTCAATTTTTTTTTCTTTTTTTTCAACAATGTTTTTTCATCTATTTTCAAACTTTTCTATTTTATTTTTATTTTTATTTTTATTCAATCGTGTTTTTAATCATATTTCCATGTTTCATCCAATGTTAAAAATGTTATACACCTTTTATTTTTTTGAAATTAAGATTTTTCATATAATTATATGTCCTTAATTAAGTTATGGTTCCATACACTTTAAATATAGTGGAAAATATCATTTTTAACACACTTTTTTTACCTTACTTCAATACATAGAAAAAAATTGTAGTTAATTAACACTATTTGTAAATATTTAGTAAAAAAATATAATCCATTTTTTAACACCATTTTAAATATTTAGTAAAAAAAAATATAACTACTTTTTTGGATCAATTAAAACCCAAAATAAATAAGAAAACAACTAATTGAAATTAAAAAAACAAAAACATTGAAGAAACAAATTTATATGAGAAAACATCATTGAAAAAAAACCTAAAAAAAAAAAAAAAAAAAAAAAAAAAAAAAAAAAAAATTGTGTGTGTGTGTGTGTGTATATATATATATATATATATATATATATATATATATATATATATATATATATATATATATATATATATAAAAGTAAGAAATGAGAAAAAAATTAAGAATAAAGGTAAAAACAATACATATATATATATATATATATATATATATATATATATATATATATATATATATATATAGCCTAAAAAAAAAAGATTTAAAAAGGTGAAAAACTCAAAATTAAAAAAACATATAATAAAAAACCCAAATTAAAAACTTAAAATAAACATTTTATTACAAAATTTAACAAAAATTAACAAAAATAAGTTGAAAACCTTACAACTACAACAAAAAATAAAATTAGACATAAAAATTCATAAATATCTTAAAAAATAAACATATTTTATAATATACTACTATAGGTATAACATTGTTATTATAGTATAACAATGTTATAATATATCACTTTATATTATAAATGAAGAGAACATAACAATGTTATATTATAAACATGTGGCATAATATCAATGGGACCTCGGGCCAAGCCCTCGCAGGGGCTCAAGCATGACAAGACCACGAGGGGTCAAGCCTGACACTGCCCCACCACAATTTCTGCCCGGCCTGTGTCCCATTGATATAATCCATGCCATATTATAACATTGTTATATCATAACATTGTTATAAGAGCTATAACAATGTTATAATATAAATTATGTTATATTATAACAATGTTATAATATAATAACAATGTAACATTGTTATATTATAACAATGTTATAATATAACCATGTTATAATATGCAACAGTGTTATAATATAATCATGTTATATAACGAATGTTAATATATCCATAAAGCATTATAACATAGTTATAATATCAATGGGACCAAATAAGTCTGGCCAAATTGGCAGGCCATGCCGAAATGGGGGTCAATACACCTGCATTGCCCCAAATGACCGCCCAAACCCATTGATATTATAACCATGTTATATAATATAACATTCGTTATATTATAACACGTTTAACATAACAATGTTATAATTTTCAGAACAATGTTATAATATATCATTTGGCATTATATAAAATGTTATATTATATTTATATTATGAATAAATGTTATATTATAACATTGTTATAATATAACACATTCTTACATTATTAACATATTATAAAATGCTATCAAATACAAAATTGTAGCTAAGGTACACACCGTTTTGTTATTTCATTTTATTTATTTTAGATGCTTTCATTTTAATAATTTGATTATTTTCAATATTTTTTTCTTTCAAGTTTGAAGGATTTTGCTCTTCTTTTAACAAAAACTTATTTTATTTTTAAATTATTTTTCTGAGGAAATTAAATATTTTTCATTTTCCAAACTCATTTCTTTCTAGTTTTTCTTTGTTTTTCACAATTTTGTTAGCTCATATGTTTTGAATATGGTCAATATAACAATACTTTTAAGAAATTATTTATGTTTCATTCAATGTAACTTGTATTTACTGTTTTATTATTAAAAGTAATTATTTTTTTAAAAGTGACGTTGAATTTTTAAAGTATATTGTGATATTTTCATGGCATTATGTATTACCTTGTTCTTTGCGTGATAATAACATTTAAAAAGTAAGCATTTAAGGGTTTCTTTTATGATTTTGTTTACAATAATGATGAGTTATTTTACCACATTATAAAAATGTGTCATTTTCATACCCCAATTTTAGAATGGGTGCTACCAGTAACAGTACTTTTCAATTTGATGGTTGATTTTGAGGTTTTGGTTTTAATGGTACTAAGTGATAAAAATACGATTTCAAATGATCTCAAAATTTAACATTTTGAAAAGAAAAAAAAAGTTCAAAAACATCTTATTTGTTTTTAGGAGCTGATTTTAAGGTTTTTCTGAGCTACTATCTAAGTTTTGAAGCCCATGTTTGAAAAATGTTGTAATTTTGACCCTGTTTTAAAAATTGGTGCTACCGGTAGCACCACTTTTTGATTTGGGGGTTGATTTTGAAGTTTTTTATGCAAAAATATGGGTTTTTTGGGCCAGAGTTCTCGTTTTGAGGTCACAGTTCTCATTAAGTTGGTAACTATGTTTTGGTCCAATCACAGGATCCATAGCAATCCATCAAGCCGCTCGTGCATAGATGCATTGTGCAATTCAATGCTTGGATGCCACTATTTTTTACTGGAGCACTACCATGCTTACATGCATGAAGAAGCAACTCACCGACTATCGCAAAAGAACGAACAAGAAATTCGTGTTTGGGACTATATTGTGCACTTTCTTCTTCTTCGAGAGTGCATAGCCTTAGCCCAGGGGAGACAGTGTGAGGCCACATTGTATCCTTTCTGACATTGTGCAAGTGGGAAACATTATTTCCTAGATAGGGTGCAGGAAGAGCCCAGGAGGCTTTTGACGATAATTTTTTTTATTGGTGGGCCCATCAGATTCTTGTTATCAAGGACTATCCATATGAAGGGATCAGTTTCATGAGGGATCCCGATATGCCCATGCTCCCTGGCGAGGAGCATTGAGAGATAGTTAAACAGATTTTTAAAGTTATTTAATTTTTAAGTTTTCTAAATATTATCCTTTTTATATAATGTCAAAGTACTAAATCAAAGGTATGTTATATACATATGTGGGACCTATGCGACCGACTGACTTCATCAGGAACAAGCGTTGTCCTTGACCAGAGGATGGACCAACAGGAGGAGGAGGTTGAGTATCTGCAGGAGGAAACCCAACCGGAGAGGCTGAGAGAGTGCTACTGCGAGTAGAGAGGAACTTGACAGCTCTCACTCGTGTAATACCGATGAAAGAGATAGAGGACCTTCCCCCAACCATGCATCCACATGTAGTAGGGGTGCCCAGGACTTGGGTCTAGTTATTCAGACATATTGTGAACACCATAGTTCATTATAGTAGGGTCAATGGTCCTATACCATAGTTAGTTTTGGATCACACATGTGTCGAGGGAACTTTTTGTATTCAGTAGTGAGGGATTGAGCCCAACGATGTATAACGACTCTATTTGAGGCTTTATGGACCACTTTGTACTCATTACACTATTTTTGTGGGATATATTATATATACATCTTTTTTTCTTATGGATAAACATTTTATACAAATGTATTTTACATGTGTATGTGTGTGTGTTTTACTTTCATGTATGAGCAACATGCCAATATAATACTTGATTATCCAGTGTATCAATTATTTGATTAGATCTCCTAGGAACATGAATATATGTAATATAATCAAAATAGTGTTCTAAGAGATGTACCGTAAGGAATCTTCAGTGAAGGGTGGGATCATAAGCACGGTATAACCCATTTAACTAAGACACGACCAGTTGAGCATCCAGATAAACTCGGAGCTAAGAAATACCATGTGATAAGGTGTCACATAGTAACTCTATTACTTCACTATACTCAGAAACATTATTGGCTGCTTCTCCCAGTCAAATACCTCCATAAGACATTAACTAAACAAAATATGTAAAAATCACCCAAGCTGCGGAAGAAAGCCTCCAAGTATGTCGACTAGCACCGTATGTGAACCCAACATAGACTTCAGATTCACTTGACATCTGACACAATGAAAAGAAAACATAATAACTACACATCCATAAAACAAAAATACAAGACAACATAAAAAACTATACATATATACAAGAAATCACGCTTAGACGACTGACCTAAGTGTAATAATTCTTTAGGTAGAGCCCATTTCTAGGCTTTGATAAAGCGTTACACTTGAAATCAACTAGATGATAAGCACCCTTTTCTGAGACTTATTTCATAATGAAAGGTATGAACCACATGGGTTTGAACCTACCTTCCCCCAAGGGATCTTTGTCTTGGTTGTAGACTAGGACAAGATTAGCTTTGGAGAAAATCTAAGGGTGGATGGACTAATCATATTGACACTTGACACATTGTTTGTGAGCCTCATTGTCCAAGGCTGCATCTCGAAGCTACTCATTGAGCTTCTAAAGAGACAAAAGACGTTCTTCAAGTGGTGTAGTGTCAGGAAGTAGTTTCAATGCCAAATTTAGAGAAGGGATTTGCATTCAATGGGTAAGACTTCCTCCAACCCGTAGACGAGTTGGAAAGGAGAAAAATTGGTAGTAGTCTTAACTGAAGTTCGGTAAGCCCAAAGTGTCGAGTACAACATTAAATGCCAATTTGACTTGGATGAATTAATCATTCACTGAAGAATAGTTTTGAGAGACTTATTAATAACCTCTACCTAAACATTCGCCTATGGGTAGTAAGGTGATGAATGTTCATGTTTAAACCCTACTTTTGATGTTAATTCATACATCATTTTTCCTGGAAGTGACTGCTCTGATCAATGGCAATATCCTTCGGAATACTGAACCTGGCTACAATTTGGTTGAAAATGAAAAGGGCAATCATTTCCCTATCATTGTTGAATGTCATCATATCTTTGAACCACTTAGTAAAGTATTCTACTTCTACAATGATATAACGATGCCCCCTAGTTTAAATTGGGTGACATGTAGTGAAATCAATCCCCCACTTGGTGAAGGGGATGATGAAAATAACTAGGAACATGGGAGTAGGGTATGCCTGCATTGTTTGAGAGAAAATCTATCACGGGTGACACTTCTTGACCGCCTCTACACAATATTTTATTAATGAGGGCCAAAAGTATCCATCATGAAGAATCTTTTGGGTTGTTTCCAACCCAAACAAATGACCTCCACATGCTCTTGTGTGAAAGTCATTTAAAATAAGCTCTGCTTCTTTGTGAGTGAGACATCATCGGAGAATGGAATCCACTCCTCGATGATATAAAGTGTCAACGAGGATAAGATAGTTTTTCACTTGGTGGCACATTCTTCGATGCTCGTCGCAAGAAGAAAAAGAAGGGCACTTCAAATTTTTAATATACACAAGTATATCTCCATACCAAGGGTTTAAAGATGCAATAAGAAAAAGATCTTCTTTGATTGGTGACTCTTCAGGAGAAATATCACCACTCTCGGCCGAAAGTTCCGAGATTAGTTCAACAAAGACCAAGGAATTTTTGGATTTGGTTAAAACAAAATCCAAGTAAAAATCTTGCAGGATTACTATCCATCGAATGATTTTCTTGCCAATGACCCTTCGTGTTAACACATTGAAAAGGGTTGACGACAACTGTGACGGTGATATTACGAAGTAAAATATAATGTCAGAACCGTTGGACAGCATGAAAAACTTCCAAAGCAAGTTTCTCAACATGTGTGTAGTTGAGTTCCAGTCCAACCAGGTGTTGGCTAATATAGTATATAACATGCTCTTCGAGCACGTCATCCTCTTGGACCAAGACCATGCCGATAGCAGACTTTGCAACAAAAAAATACAACAAGAAATCCTTGCCGTAATCTAGAGGACTAAGCATAGGGGAAGACGTCAGAGCACGTTTCAATGCTTCAAAAGAGCATTGAGTCACTTCATACTAGTAGAATGGGACCACTTTCTTCAAGAGACACATGAACCCTTTAGTAATCTTCGCATAGTTAGCAACAAAATGCTGAAGAAAATTGGATTTCCCCTGTAGACTATGAAGTTGGGGAATTTTTCGCAGGGGAGGCAATTGAACTATTGCCTCAACCTTCATAGGATTGACCATGATCCCTCTAGTTGACACGCTAAAACCTAACAAGCGTCCCGATGTCACACAAAAACTACACTTGTTGGGATTGAGGAGAACCAGATAGTAGCCATGACACCTCTCAAATATTAGTTGTAAATGGGTGAGATGATTGGATATATTATGAGAACGTGATGACAAATCATAGAGATATGCCTTGACTATGTGTTTGAGGTCATGGAAAAAAAATTCCATGGACCGCTGAAAAGTAGCTCCAACATTCTTAAGGCCAAAAGGAATTATTTTATATGTGAATGTACCCCAAGGACAAATTAAATCCATTTTATGTTGTTCCTCGAGCTTGATCTGAATTTGATTGTATGCAGAAAAATTATTCATGAAATAAAATACCTCACAACCTACACATTCATCGACAATCTGGTCAATAAATGGGGTTGGAAAATTGTCTTTCGAGCAAGCTTTGTTCAAATCGCAAAATTCCATACATACTTAGATCATACCTTGCTTCTTGTTGATAGGAAAAGGGTTCAATACCCATTTTGTCAATTGAACAATATAGATAAACCCATCTTTGATGAGTTTCTCTACTTCATCCTTTATCATCGTTGACTTGCGAGGATTGACCAGACGAAGATTTTTTCGATCAGTCTTAACATCAAGTAAGTTGTTTTGTCATGTTATAGGATACATGGATCAATTCCTGGCATCTCCTAATAATACCAGGAAAAAATGTCGCGAAATTATTTAAACAATTTAGTGTAGATTTGAATCTCTTTAGGGGAACAATCTGCTCCGACGAAGACATTTTCCATGATGCCAGGGGTTCTAGAGATATTGACAGGAATCATTTCAGATATACTTTCCATGTTTCCCTTGACATAGATTCTTTGTGTGGCTAAAGGGTTGATAGGAAAAGGGGCATATCTATTCATGGTCGTAATGAACTCTCCTACCTTGATTCTCTTCATCTTGGGTAAGAAATAAGATATTTGGTGAAGATAATTCGAAGTTCTATATGTCCCATTCATTGCCTCTAAAATCTCCTCGTCATAGGGAAAGACTAAGTCCATGGGATCATAAGTGGTGAGAGAGTCTTGAGCCCAAACAAGCTCTATAATTGGATCTAGCTCTTGTGGGGGAGCCGAATCAAGGTTGGCCCAGGGTTGATTGAAAATATTGTATGCAACCTCAACAACGGATGAGGGAATATCCATTCCAAGGTTGCCTACCCCTTCCATCGAAGCCGATGGGGAAGGTAAAATCCACGAGTGATTAAAGTAACTTGTTCTAAAATACGCAACTTAAAAAATTGTAGCCTTCGGCTCGTCGGGGACAGCTGAAATAAACCTAACATCATTGGAAGGTGATGGATCATCAAAATTCCCCATCAAAGACGGGAACAATCTGGCACCTAAGTTAATGATACCTGGCTCTGGGTTATCAATCATTGGGACCATGGATGTCCCTGATGAAGGGACAGGATGAGAAATGGACTACTAATCAAAGGTTATAATATGACCTTCATGAGGAAAAAATAAGACCCGAAAATTAGTGGATACAACCATTTTCATAGCGTAGTTCCAACTTCGCCCTAACAAAATATTGTAGTCGAGAGGAACATCGACTACTTCTACTTCAACACACACAGTTTTACCCTCCAAATGCATGGGGAAGGAGGGAATTATGCCACGTTGTTTGAAATATCGACCATCAAGCACAATTAGCAACATGGGTGAAAAAGGCAACTTAGGTTGGATTATGGTCTTCCAACATACCAACTAAATCACACAAGTCAAGGCACCCTCATCCACCACCGTATGGAAAATGTTTTGTGTCAATGATTTCATGGCATACACCGCTACTATATGAAACAAGACATGGTGAGGAAGATGAGGTTTATGGTCAATAGGGTAAACAAAAATCATTCCTGAGTTAGTGGTCTCGGCCACTCCCAAGGTGGACAACAATGATTTTCTCTATGAGGGGAAACACTGGAGGAATTCCAGAGAGGACATTGAACAAGGAGGTTTGTCCAGATCCTCCACGATGGATTAATTTTGAGCATCCCTTGTGTTTGGGTTGTGAGAATCCTTTTTGAACACACTCTTAGGGATGTGAGTCATCATTTCTCCCACCGTATTCTCGATTTAAAGAGGATCCAGTGGGTTATAGGCCTCTTTGTCCTTCTCAAAAAATTCCTCATTCTGTATTTATGAGCCCTGGTATGTAAATTACATTTGGATTTCATCATATAAAGGTTTGCATTCCCATTGTTAGTATTGGGCGTGGGGGATCCCTGACTTCCCCTAGACGTGCTTGTGGATGAGAAAGGTTGAGCCATGTTTTTACCTTGTGGAAAAGGGTTAGTTAACACAAAAATTTGTTGCTGTGCCAATAGCTTTTGGGATTCCTCAAACCAAGGGAATTTGTGAGTCAAGTAGTCATCCGTGCAAAGATTACATGAAAACTTCACCTTTCTCTTTTCATTTTTCCCTTGCCGGCATTATTTTCATCCTTCTTATCCCCCTTACCCTTCTTATTTTTAGGTTTCCTTTTTCCCTCGGTTTTCTTGTTACCCTTGGGATTTTTCGATTGCACATTGTGTACATCCCACATTTGGATTACAGGGGCAACCAAACTAGGATTTTAGCTGGCCAAAACTTGTTGAATAGATCATTTTTGTAACTGATTAGACAACTAATCTGTGGACTTTCTATGTGTTGAGCCTAATATGCCCTTGGAGTGAGGCCTATAATTTTGTTTGGTCTTGTTGAACATCGAATGTGATGGGTTGGGTAGGATTTCGTATAGCATACTGAAATGAGAGTAAATCAACTATAGTTGTTGGGCTCTCATGATATAATCTTCTTCGGAAAAAAACCCAGACGTTGCGATGTATTTTTATACACAAGGTACCAAGGACTTTAGGAACCACTCGAGCAAAAATGTGTGAGGGACCTTATCTTGATCAAAATAAATCTCTCTGTCGCCATTCTTGGATGTGATTCAAGATATGGTCATATTTTGTTTTCTCAAAATTTTCCAGTAAATCGGTGTCAGCATCATATCTTATCGGTAACTAGAAATGATTTAACAAGACCATATCCAAGTCGTTAAAGTAAGCGTACTTCGATCTATCGAACTCAATATAACATTTCACGACACCCTCTATAAGAGTGCATTGAAACAAATGCAACTGAATGGAATGATCCTTTAATGAGTTGGATGAGCACCATAAATGAAATGTCGTCACATGATCACCTACCTTCGAACTTAGGGATGTCCAAGGGAAACTTAGTTGGCATGGGCAGCCAACCCAGATCATGACAAATCCGGTCGTTCAAAAGTGTCGAAAGGTGTGGCAAGTGCATAGTTGCCAGAAAGGGTAGTCTAGGTTGTGGCAGTGTCACATGAAAAGAGGGGCCTGGTTCTTTACTGGCACTAGGTTTCTAGGAAAAGTTTGATTGTTGGCTAGGGTTTTGGTAGAGACCATGGTATCCCTGTCCAGTAAAAGGGACCTACGTTTCATTATGCATCATCGAATGACTCCTATAGTTGGATGACATTCCTTGTGCAAGTATTTATCCTTGTACAACATTTCAGGGACCTTGGTTGGGGCTGCCCCCAACCAACCCTCCTAGTATAGGTATTTAACCCTACCCTAGGTTCCATAGAGTGGGGGAGGGGTTTCCCCCGATCGACGTCCCTTGCGAAGGAAACAACCCTCTCCAAGTATTTCCAAGATTTTGTGAGGAGTAAACTCATGTCATCGCTCCTTGCGAAGGAATGAAACCTTGTATAGGGTTTTGTTGACAACAAATGGGGTTTCCCACGACCAAGAAAGAAGACGATGAGAAAGTGTTATTCAAAACACATCGAACAAATAAAAAGGCATAGATCCCACCGAATTCATGTAGGATTGAGGTCCATGGCTCCCCCAACTGAACAAACTAGAGTTGGTATTAATCCCAATCGGCTACTGAAAAGTTCCTCTAAGTGAAGGGTACATAGGAGGGATGTGACCCCCAACATAAAGGATAGCGTTGAACTGGGTAGTGGTTCCTGCGAAGGGTCCTTGCAAGGGAGCATTAGAGATCATTTCCCCCAGACCAATGGTCTATAAAGTAGAGTAGGTTAGAACCGAACTGGAGTCAAAATCTGACATCCCATATAAAAAGGGAGCACCAGAGGCGTTTTGGATAGAGGTAACAATGGTAAAAATCATCAAATGGATTGTGCCACTACTCGAAGTAGTGTGTGTCTGGATGACCGTAGTCTTGAATGATGGAGATTGGGGAGGAGGTACAATTCCCCCTCCTGTAGCATCCGAGACGGGAGTATGAGGACTCCCTGATGAAGTAGCACTAGTTTCTTCCAACATCGCTCATCAAACAAATTGTCATTTAGGTGAATTCACCTCAGGAGGGACTATCTAAATTAGAGGCGACACTGATAAGTCGGTGATAGAAGGTTTTGATGGCCTAAAACCTTTAGTCTCGAGGTGAGAAACAATGGATTCCTCTAATGCAGGAAAGTCTTCTCTATGAGTTGGTGCGGGCACACTTTCCTGTGGCTCGGTAGCTTTAAATGAACCTTCCTAATATAGTATGTGCCTCAACGATGGTAGAGGTTCCTCCAAAGTAACCAATGACGGCCCCTGAAGCCTACGCAAATGAAGAAGTTGTTTATCTTCCACCTTGTGAAATGATCAGCCGACATTTTAAGTTTTATCTAGCATGAAACACAAAGCACACACTAAAAAGTTCCTAATGAAAAATCAAGAAAAAAACTAACTAGCAGAAAGAAAAGTTACACCAATTGACACTAGAGAAACTTATCGGTGTAAGTGTAATTCGAACACGAAAACACCCTCTGGGTATACTCTGCAAAGCGTGATCCAATGTATGTCTTGGTAATTGTGGTATACCCCCACATTCACCTATGTAAGTCCCTAAAAACATGCAACTAGGTTTCCAACTCGTAGTCAGTCACTAGGAGGGTACAATTGGCAGTGCGACTAATCGTAATGAGCAGGATAACAATTCCCGAAGCCTTTCAAGGGTACCGAAGGAAAATGGTATGGAATACAACTAAGGATCTTCAACGTATTCGAGGTCCACAAGGCTCCGTAGTCAAATTCAATTAGTGGGATTCCCAAGAACGACCCTCAATATACTATCCCCACTACGTTTGGTCTGACTTTGGAGGGGTTGTCTCCTCTAAATTTCCTCACAGGACCTTTTGTTTAGCCCCTATATTAGATGGGGGTCCCAACTGAATCTTAATATATTTCACTCTGACACTCCCTATCACAGACTCTTATGTTTGTTTAGGAATCCTTGAAGAGTTTCCTCTCCACACCTGTTTCAAGGCCCTAGATCCTAGACTACTTGGTGAACCCTACAAAAAAAATTTTTAATTGATTTTAAGTGTTAAGCATTGATTTTAATTGTCTTGGGTTACTCAAAAGGGTACAAACTTGCAACTTATGGTGTTTGGAAGAGACGAAAGAGAAGAAATACTTTAGAGCATTCGTGAAAAAGAAAACTAGATTCTTCAAATTGAAAGAAATGGATTTTAAATCTTTGTAAATGAAAAATTTTCAAAGTAGTATTCCAAGATCCTATAATTAAAAAAGTTTCCTAGAATGTGTTTTTCATTTTACAATCTAAATGCAAACTACTAAACTTTCAAGGAAAAAGAAAACAAGAACTTTGAAAAAGAACTATTTTCTTTTGTAAAAAACAAAACAAACTATACTACAACTACCAAATTGAGTGCATAACTAAATGCAACAATTTTTTACTTCTTGAAATTATTAGAAAAGAAAAACATAAGTAAAATATCTCTTTCTTTTTTCAAAGCATAAACAAGATACAAAGAAAATAAACCCAAGACTCATGCAGACCCTAAACCACTTCTTGAATGCAGGGATTTGTTAGAATATGAATGGATGTGCTCGTTTTACCATTGACAATATCACTATTGTCACCCAAACATAGGCCGAAGCCACCCTCCAAGAACCTTGACCTTGACAGAGAGAAGAATCCTGGTAGCAATCCAATAGCCAAGCAAGGCTAATGCACCAAGCAAGAAGTAACCAAAGCTGATCAGAGAGTCCAACAAAAAAATGGCGCAACACCTTCTCCACGACTTGTGCACAAGACCGCCAGACTGCAGTGTGCACAAGTGACTTTCTGTGATTCTGAGAAGTGTGTCAAATGAGAGACTGGCGCCCTGTATTTATAGTAATCCTGGAAAAATACCTGGGTCGACTTCTCATTCTGGGTACTAATTAATTCATATTAATTATCTCTCTTAGCCGACATATTTTCTAGGGTTACGTTCACTTATTTTCTTTCTTCCGAAATATTTTAATCTTGTCAAAGGTCACAAGGGAGGTTCATACCCCTTGAATCTACCATAATATCAACACTCCCTCCTAGATAGGGACGTATAAGTGATAATGGTCTTGAGCACAAACAGACCATTTAACTGGTAGCATCATGAGCATCATCATTATTATCCAACTGGATAATATCCATGACAACTGGTACAATATCAATTGATATAACACAACTGTGTTTATCCATGGTAGTACACAACTACTCAAATCGTTACATATAGTCACAAACAATGGAACATATCCACCACAGTAGCATATTTCTACTGTCTAGAGACAGGGAGTCTCCATAAAAATCATCTGATATCAATTTGTATAGAAAATATTGTTATGATATAAACTGAATCATCTAGGCCATTCTTTCACTCACATTTGTGAGATCTAAAAGAGTATCTGCCATCAGAGTAGAACATCAACAATGGGATATCTAGACTATTGTTCTCAAGCAAAGAAGTATAATTGTCCTGATTTCTGAGCCTGGACCATTCCATGCCCTGGGCCATTCCTAGTGTAACCAAGAGAGAATGAATCTTCCCTAAGGAAATCCTATCCCTGATTGTTGAACCTAGACCATTCCCCCCCCTGGGCCATTCCTCTGGCACTAAAAAAAGTGCATCCTAGAGAGAATGAATCCACCCTAAGGAATGGCTGTTCGGGCCATTTCCAAAGGAAATGATTGTCCTCCATCAACCTCCAAAATAGACCATTCCCCATGTTAACCACAATAGGAAATCGTTGTACGACGAGGCGAGCCAGTCTTCTTGAGTAACCCTCATGAAGAGAGACTGACCTAGACCACTCCACATGTTAACCACAATGGGAAGTCATTTTCTATGGTACATCAGAAATCCATCAAAAGATTTTCATTATCAAAATGACCATTCGATATGGACCATTTTCCGAACTGATGAATGCCTATCCGTTAGAAATCTCAATCCACTTTCCAAACTGGAAAGAATATGCCCAAGATGGACTATTTTTCAATCTTGAAAATGATTGTCCTCAATTCAATAATATGTCAGTTCTCCCTCCCAACCTAGAGAGTCATTTCTTCCCTTTCAACTAAGGGAGTTATTTCCACGATCCCCATTTTGTCTCGGAAACATGCAAACTTTATTCTGGACAGAGGCTTTTTCAGGATATCTAATGTCCATTCATCTGTGGGGATATAATGGATCTTTACTTATCCTTCCTAGACTTTATCTCGAATAAAGTAGTATTTGATCTCAATATGTTTCGACCTTTCATGAAACATTGGATGTTCTGATAATCTTATACAACTCTGATTGTCACAGTGTATTATGGTCGAATCTGGAACCTGATCAAATAAATCAGAGATTATCTTTCTTAGTCATATTTCTTTTGTGCATGCTTCACATGCCGCAATATATTGTGCTCCTGTTGTGATGAGTGCTACAAACTTTTATTTCCTGCTGCCCCAAGATATCATAGTGGAGCCCAAGTTGAAACACATCCTTGAAGTACTCTTTATGTCTTTTGCACTTCCTTCCCAATCTGAATCTGTAAATCCATGAAGTTGTACATCATTGGATGTGGTATATCTTAAACCATAGTTTATTGTTCCACAAATATATCTTAGGACATGATTTGTAGCTAGATAATGCTCATATCTAGGTTCCACCTGGAACTGGCTTAGTGTATGGATGACAAAGAAAATGTTTGGTCGAGTATTTACCAAATACATCAATGACCCAATCAATTGTCGATATAGTGATGGATCTACTGGATCAGAATCAAAATCTTTTACTTTTCTTATATCTATAGTCACAGGAGTATCCATGGATTTTCAATCCATCATTCCAAACTTTTGAAGGATCTTTATTGCGTACTTTCCTTGTCCAAGGAATATTTCACCACACTTCTGCCATACTTCTAGTACCAAGTAATAATGCATGAGACCAAGATCTTTCGTATAAAATTAATAAGCTAGTTCCTTTTTGCAGTAGATGATGAGAGACTCTTCACCTATTATGAATAGATCATCAACATATAGTAGTAGAATTACAGGTGCATTTTCCATGACTTTGTAGTAAAGGTTTGGATCTGCATGACTTTTGGAGAAACAAAGTCTCGTTAGATAGATGTCCATTCTAGCATACCAAGCTCTTAGAGATTGATTGAGTCCATATCAAGCTTTCTTTAGTCTACAAACGTGAGTGTCTCTGGAATGTACTTCAAACCCTTGAGCTTGTTCAATATATACCTCTTCTTCGATTGCTCCATTGAGGAAAGTTGTCTTTACATCCATCTGATGTAAATTCCATCCCATGGAAGTGGCAAGAGATATGATAGCTCTAATGGAAGTATATCTAGCAACCGAAGAAATTTTTTTGTCATAATATTCTCCCTCCTTCTGGGAGAACCCTCTATCTATGAACTTTTCTTTATATTTATCCATGCTTCTATCTACTACATTTTTTATCTTATATACCCACTTTGAAGTTACCACTGATTTTTCCTTAGGTTTAGGCACAATTTCCCATACATCATTTTTCATAATGGATTGGTGTTATTTAGTCATAGCTTATTTCCATTGTTTATTTTGAACCGCTTCTTCAATTTTGGTAGGTTCTTCATCTAGAAGCTTTGTCATATATGATGCATAGCTGGAGAAACTTTTAGGCTTTTTACTTTTTCTGAATGTTCCTTTTGGGACCTTGTGTCTTTCTACATCTTGTAAGGTAGCTTCATGCCAAGATGGTTGTTTCTTGGTCTTAGGTACGGTGTCTGAATCAATGGTATCACATGGTTGCATAGGATGACCAGGTTATTTCTTTTCGTCATTTTGGTTTTCTGTGCTTTCTTCAATAGGTTCTTCATTCTCTTCTTCTTCTATAGTTTCTTCTATGGATTTCTTGAAAGCCATATTTTCATTGAATGCCACGTCTCTACTGACTTCAATCTTATGTTGTTCCAGAATATAGATTATATAATCCTTGGATGATTCTCTATATCCCACAAATATGACCTTCTTTCCCGAGGGTTCTAATTTATTCCTTTTGTTCCTGAGAATGTGAGAGTAGATAGGACATCCAAAGAATCTTAGGTTTTCCACATTAGGTTTCTTACCTAAGAAGGATTATTCTGGAGTCATGTCCTTCAATATGCGGTGAGGACTTATGTTCTGTACATATATTGTTGTCATGGTTGCTTCTCCCCATACGAACATGGATAAACCTTGATCATTTAGTAGTGCTTTTACAGTTTCTTCAATAGATCTGTTCTTTCTTTCTGCTACACAATTTTGTTGAGGATTATGAGGAATAGTTAGCTCCCTCCTAATCCTTGTCGATTTGAAGAATGCAACGAATTCCTTTGATGTGTATTTTCCTCCATTATCTATTCTTAAGGTCTTGATCTTCTTGTTTGTGAGGTTCTCTATCTTTTCTTTGAATTCTTGAAACTTTTTGAATACTTCATCCTTTGTCTTTAGAAGATATAACCAATTCTTCCTTGAGTAATCATCTATGAAGATTACATAGTAAAGAGAACCTCCTAGATATTCGACTGGCATCAGACCGCAAACATCTAAGTGTATCAGATATAGAATCTCCTTAGATCTGTTGTTGATGCTTGGGAATGGTTTATTGATATTCTTCCCAAGAGCACATCCTTTGCAAATTCCTTCATGTGTATACTGCAATTCTGGTATTCTTTCAATCATCTTTTTGAGAAAAGGTAATGCTTGATAGTTAATATGAGCATACCTTCTGTGAAAAAGTTCATTGGGATTGACTTCGTCATGTACGAGATATTTTTCATTTTGTTCTAGTAGTCTATATAGATTTCCTTCACGGCTTCCAATAACCCTAGCATTCTCTATGCTGGACTCTTTATGCCAAGATAACGCTTTTCCATCTACGAAAGCTATTATGTTTCCTTTGTCTTCTAGGAAAGATATGGATACAAGATTCTTTTCTAAACCAGGTACATATAAAACATTGCTTAAATGAACATTGTTACCTATTTTTAGCTTGATAGAGGCTTGTCCACATCCCTTGACTGGGTAAGTGCTTTTGTCTCCAAGCTCTACCTTGTACAATGTCTTATTCTCATTTAGATTTGAGAGTCTGGCTTGATCTCTCGTCATGTGCCTAGAAGCTACACTATCGATTATCCACATTTCATATTCAATCGTTCTAGTGAGTGTTGAGTAGTGTAGACGACTGGTCTTTTCACCCAAAACTTCGGTCGACTGGTGACTAGTCATGATTTTATCCAAAACTTCAAATCTGACATTTCTGTCTTCTGAGAGAGCCAAAAGGTGCGCTGAATTAGGGCGCATTTGAATAACTTCTCCTTGAGCGAGATGCTCCATCACAAGGTGTCGAATCTAGGTTTTAGGGTTTCTACAATTGCTCTTGCTAGTAACCCTAGCGGTAATGTCTTGGAAGCTGCTCCTGCTAGTAACCCTAGAAACAATTCTTCTTTGAGCTTATTATCCTAATGGCTATGATTCCTTCCAGCGGTTAGACTGAATGAAGGAGCTGTGGGCCCATAACCTGTTAGAATATGAATGGATGTGCTCGTTTTACCATTGACAATATCACTATTGTCACCCAAACATAGGCCAAAACCACCCTCCGAGCACCTTTACCTTGACAGAGAGAAGAATCTTGGTAGAAATCCAATAGCCAAGCAAGGCTAATGCACTAAGAAAGAAGTAACCAAAGTTGATCAGAGAGTCCAACCCAAAACTGCTGCAACACCTTCTCCACGACTTGTGCACAAGACTGCTAGACTGCAGTGCACACAAGTGACTTTCTGTGATTCTGAGAAGTGTGTCAAATGAGATATTGGCACCCTATATTTATAGTAATCTTGGAAAACTGCCTGGGATGATTTCTCATTCTGTGTACTAATTAATTCATATTAACTATCTCTCTTAGTCGACATCATTTCTAGGGTTACGTTCACTTATTTTCTTTCTTCCAGAATATTCTAATCTTGTCAAAGGTCACAATGGAGGTTCATACCTCCCAAAGCTACCATAATATCAGCATGATTCACTAGAATCCAAAGGAGGATCTAATGCTTATAGTTCAAATCTAAACCTGTAAAGAAAAAAAAAGAAAATGAAGAAACAACAAGGGTTATTTACAAAGAGAAATTTAAATTGAATGTTTAACGCAAAAAAATACCATTAAAAAAGACCCTGAAGAGTTCAAGAAGGATTGAGAAGCACAAAGCTTCTTATCAATAAATAAAGTCTTTTTTTAGAAAACCTTCAAAAATACAGAGACGCGGGATGTGCATAACCATCTTGTGTATGTATACGGGCTATATACTATGCAAACCACGTATATACATGAGCTATACTAAGGATAGGGCACGTACACCTCTGTAAATTTCCAAAAAGAAAAAAGTCTTGGATAACAAACTCGACATGGAAGGATGGTAAGCACCTAGAAGGTGACCAAAGACCCTAAACTGATTTAGTAAATTTGAAAATCTCAAAAAGAAACTGAAAAAATTGAATCAAACCAAAATCCCACACTAAGACCTTAGAGAGACTCCCCAGTGGAGTCACCAATTCTGCTATGGGGAAAATCCCCCTATACTGGGTCTAGGTACGGGAAAGCGATGGCTTCCATTAAAATAAGGTTCTACCCTTAAACTAACCCAAAACTATCTAAACGAAATGACGATAGAGAAGAAAGAGATTCAATAGGTTCACCTTTAGTCCTTGTGTTTGGAGAAGACCTCTTTCGCTTCTTACATCCTCCTAGGTTGTGGGTCTCCTCCCAAACATGACCTGCAAAAGATTAGTAAAAAAAAGCTACAACACATGCATTCTCTACTTATCACTTTCAATGTTTAGATATAGACATAAATGCATAATTCGATAAAAACATACAAATATAATATTTTGAAACAAGGGAAAACTCTTTTAATAAGTTTCAAGACAAAAATGATTACAATCTTTGTCGAAAATCACTGCACAAACCAGGCCCGGGCTCCTCTATCATGGTTCCAAGTGCATCAATCCCATGCCATCTTCTCACAACCAACTTATCATTTAGGGAAGGGGAAAGGGTTGTATAAGGAGAAACGGCCGGATGGGAATGTTGGGGCCAAAAATCAGAATAGGATGTAAAACTTGGGCTAAGAAGGGGAAGGTATTTTGGCAGTTTTTTCGTATTCGCTTGCTTGTCTTGTCAAATGATACCCCAAGACCTCTTTTTATATGAGAACAATATGTTTATTCGGTTTGGGGATGAGCTACAAGGGGTAAAATGGTTAGGAAACCCTCGATAGCCCGTAAACTCCGCCGAATTCCTTGTAATTTTATATTTTTTGCAATTTTTGGAGGTAAACGTGAGCTAACTAGCATGCATCTCGTGTATGTAAGCGGGATAAATAGCATGAAACACGTGTGTGTACATGGGCTATTAGTGCATCAGGGTGTGTACACTATCCAAAAAATAGCTTTTTAAGAAGCAACCTCAACAATGTTTTGGCAAAGTATGTAAGTGGAAAGGCCAATGTCTTGTATGCATAGGTAAGGAATTTTTGGACTATAACAACAGGTTCTTGATTTCACCAACCATTTCTTCAACTATTTGATAATCTTGCAATTGAACGTTTTTCATTCTAATTTCCTGAATGTAGTGCTCATACTCCATATTCCAGTATTTGTATAGAAAAATATCCCCATCCTCATTGTCTACCAATAGTAGTGAATTTTCCTTGGCACAAAAGGATGTGCCTTCATGAGTTCCCCCATTAATAATATATGCAGTGTAAAAACCCAAATTGATTAATTTTTATCCTCATTTTTAAATTTAAATTTAATTAATTATTAAAATATAGTAAATGAGTCTTTTATTATTTTATTATTAAAAGTGGGTGAAATAATTAATTGGGGGGAAAGGTTGTTTGGGAATTAATGGGAGGATAAGATTGTTGGGTAATTAATGGGAGGATAAGGTTGTTGGGGGATTAATGAGGGGGACTTGAGAGAGGAGGATAAGAGAGGAGGAGAGCACTTGGAAGAGGATCTCATTTTATTTTGGTTTGAGAAGTTCTAAAGGAGGAGGAGGAGGAGGAAATTGGAAGAATTGTTTTTGGGTAACTCTCA
>SNQJ01S0042671.1:14358-32134 GCA_010110895.2 Picea sitchensis
GAATGAAGTAAGGTGGACCCCTCAATCGCGACATTCCTTTGAACAAATCAAGAAGGCCCTGACTGAAGCTCCTGTGCTTATCAGTCCCGACTACTCAAAGGATTTCCTTATTTTCTCCTTTGCCTCACCTGACACAGTGGCTGTTGTTCTATTACAGACAAACGACATTGGGCTAGAGCAGCCTATTGCTTATTTCAGCCGAGCATTAAGGGATGTCGAAGTCAGGTATGACACTATGGAGAAGCAGGCTTATGCTCTAGTAAAATATCTCAAAGATTTTAGAATCTACATCCTGCAGTCAAAGATCATCGCCTATGTCCCCTTGGATGTTGTTAAAGACATTCTTATTCATCCTGACATATACGGGAGAAGGAGTAAATGGATAGCCAAAATCCTGGAATTCGACCTGGAAATAAGGCCCACTAAATTAATCAAAGGTCAAGGTTTAGCCAAACTATTGGCTGAAGCAAACTGCCAAGCTCTGGGGATAAGTTTCATAAATGAATGCTCGGGAATTCCACAAAGTCGGCTATCCGAAATGGACCCTCTAAAAAATCCCCCATTAGCTCGATGTCCTTGGTATGAGGATGTCATATATTTTCTACAAGAGCTGCAACCCCCAGACGGCCTGCAAAAGAACAAAGCAAGAGATCTGAAGCTCAAGGTAGTCAGATACTGCTTGATCGATCAAGTGTTATATTGGAAAGACCCCCTGGGGGTGCTTTTGAAATGCATAAGTCCAAAATAGGCCCAAATGATCGTGGCTGAATTTCATAGCGGTCTGTGTGGAGGGCACCATTTCTGGAAAGCTACAACCCACAAAATCCTCAGGGTTGGATACTACTGGCCTACCGTGTTCACTGACATCTGAAAAAAGGTCAGAGCCTACATCAAATGTAAAAAATTTGCAGGAAAACAGCAGCTCAAGTCCCTGCCGTTAAATCTAGTGGTGGTTTCAGGACCCTTCCAGCAGTGGGGTCTAGATTTCATTGGGGAAATTCACCCTGCTTCCAGTGGGCAGCACAGGTGGATCCTCACTGCTACAGATTTATTTACCAAGTGGATTGAAGCTATCCCTACCAGGAGCACTTCCCACAAGGTAATCATTGGATTCCTGGAGGACCTCATTACAAGGTTCGACTACCAAAATAAGATTGTCACTGATAATGCAGCCGCTTTCGGGTCTGATCCATTAGCCAAGTTCTATGAACAGTTCGGGATCAAACTAATTCACTCCACCCCATATTATCCACAGGGCAATGGTTTAGCAGAATCCTCCAACAAAAGCCTAATAAGGATCATCAAAAGGCTGTTGGAAGATAACAAGAAGGCCTGGCATTCCAGATTAAAATTTGCTCTATGGGCCGACCGAGTGACCACAAAGAGATCTATCGGCGTCTCTCCTTTCCAGTTAGTCTATGGGGCGGAGGCTATTTTCCCTTCTTATTTAGCCATTCCTGTAGAAAAATTCCTCCAGGACCATTAGGAGGAGCCTGATGACATGATCAGAAGGATTCATCAGCTGGTGGAGCTCCAGTAGGTTAGGGAACAGGCAATGGACAGAATACAAGATCATCAGCAAAAGATCAAGTAGGTTTTTGATAAGAAGACCAAGAAGGAGCGGTTCCAGATAGGAGACCTGGTGCTGAAATGGGATGCTCCTAAACAAGATAAGGGAAAACACAACAAATTTGAAGCCCTGTGGATCGGGCCTTTCAAAATCTCTAAGACTTTCTCGAATAACACTTACAGGTTGCGAGGTTTGGAAGGTGAAGAAGTTTTCAGCAACCCAGTGAATGGGCATTTTCTGAAGAAATATTTTGTTTGAGTCTCAGAGGGCTCCTTTGTTTGTAAATATTGTCCTTTTTATTTCTTTGTTCATTTTCGTTTTTGTTTTTCGGCCTAATAATGACTCCATAGCCCCAACAGCAAGGCACTAGAACTGCAAAATGAGTCCTTAGAGCATCGCAGGGACGACTCTATCCCCCATGGAGCCTAATGTTAGCAACAATTTTGGTATCAGGGCACAAAGGTATGTAGGTCCGCAGGATTTCCCGGGAAGCGCCCAAGCGCAGCACAGAGGAACCTCTTTTCAGTTACAATTCGCGCGAATGGGCAAAGTTTTGTTGACGACCGTCGATATCCACCTATAAAGTTGATCAATGGTCGTCGGGATTTCGGGGCTGCCAAGTTTCTCTGAAGTTAATACAGGAGATAGATCCAATAATTCAAAACAAATCTGGGTCGTCCGATCTAATTGGGACAGGTGCTTCTAGTCGGTGTATCAGGGATCAGAGTTTCGGGAAACAAGGAGTCTCCCGTTCGTTGCAGTTAAAATCGTCGATTGGCGAAGTGCCGAAAGCACCTCTGGAACCAAGCCCGTGGTCCTAGCACCAAGTCACTTCAAATGAGCCTATAAGCAAGGGCGGCCCCCTTTCAAATATCGAATGACCCTTGCCTGTTCATCGTAAGGATGCATGGTGCAAGATCTGGCCACATCGGCATTTCGACATTTCGGGAGTTCGTGGGGTGAGAATTTTGTGTTATTCAAAACCCCGAACCCCGATAGCGCCGAAAGCACAGAAAGTAGGGCCCATGGCATCACGAAGCGTTTTCAGCCATCCATCTAAAGGGAACGCCTGGCAGGAATTTGAACCATCTCGGCGTTTCGCCCATCGCGACTCCAAGATGCAAAGAGTAGCTCTATTATATCCTGATGTGCCAGGTGCCGAGAAAGTCTTGGACCCGGGCCCACCGTAGCATCAGGTAAGTTCCAGACCGTCAGATCTCAAAGGGATGCATGGCACCAGATTGAGCCATCTCAGCGTTTCGCTCATCGTGATTTCAATTTGCAGGAGCAGCTCCTTCCCATTCACGAACGCCGACATCGCATTATAAATAATCACATGGTCACAGCCCATGGTCCCTTGGGGAAAGAAAAGAGCTGTGTAAAGAAGGCCAGGGTGTCGATTTCAGTTTCAGGGGGGATCGTCACGACATCCAGGCACCATCAGGTCCAATCTCCATACTATCTCTTGCCTGGAGTAAATGACGGAAAGAGCGGGTTGTTGAAACCTCCTTTCATTCATTAAGTGAGAGGATGGGAGGTCTGGCAAGATGCCTGCTCACAAAGGTCCTATGTATCAATTTTCTCAAAGAAGCCATGCCGAAGTCGTCAANCGGGTGGTTGAAACCTCCTTTCATTCATTAAGTGAGGGGAATGGAGGGTTTGGCAAGCTGTCTGCTCACAAAGGTCCTGTGTATCGATTTTCTCAAAGAATCCATGCCGAAGTCCTCAGCTCGACAAAGAAGTCTGCACACGCTAGCCGAGCACTTAATGGCTCAGCTACCCTCCTTACAGGAGCCATGCGTAGTTAAGGTGGCACTTAAAGAAAGATATTGGTACGATTTTGGCTGAAGGGACACCAAGCTTTGGGCGACTGGACATGCCTATGTGAGGCAAATTTTCCTCAGTATATAGACCCAGTCCTTGTATTTTGTAAGCATCGATGGTTGAGCAGAGCTCCCGGTTGTAAATTTTTAATGAAGCATTGTTATTCTGGTTATGCATGAACTTTAGAGACTTCTTGCCTTATGAATGTCAGCTTCTTTTACGTCTCTGTTTACACTGTGTTAGAACAGCTCGGAATTGGAGGATCCATTCGAGTTGTAGTTGTTATAGGATGATGCATGTTTTATCACTGTAGCAGTTACGTTGTTTCTAATCAGTTCTTGTGATTTTCCCAGCGCTGAGTGACTTGGATTGGAGGATCTAGTCAAGTCCCCTTTCAGTTTCTTGAGACCCTGAACCAAGAGGATCTTGTATTCAGAGTCTTTCTTCTACAAACCGCTGGAAGCCTGTTGCCTAAAGTTGTTTGTTCACCTTGCTTACTAAGTCTTCCACCTGCTCATATTTTAATCAACCCACTGGCTGAAGTTAGATCAAGACCTCCTTTGTCCCATACATGATAGACTCAGTCCCTGAGTTAGAATGATACTTCCTCGATTCTTTACCTCCATTTGATCATCCTTTTAAAACTATTGTGACATAAAACTGATGGGTGTCGGGCTCTGCTCCTGCAAGCAATCCAGGAGTGACTTCCGACGCTAACACACTCAAACATGTGCATCAAATCCCCCCTTTTCAAATTAAACAAATTCTCAAATACCTTATAAGTTTTGCCAAATTTAGGTATGGGAGGGGTGTCATGGTGCCTTATTAGGTAGGTCAATCCCCAAGCCCAATAATGTTTCCCAAGAAGAACCTATCTAGATAATGTAATGAGTATGAGGTGGATTTGGGAATAATTTTGGGCATGGGTTTCTTGACATATCAGGGGTTCATATTGTCTCATTTATGGGTGATTTTTGGAGGGTGTGCTACATCCTTGAGTTCCTTCATTTGCAATGCAATATTTTCCAGACCCCTTTATTTTTCCTTTTTATTAAGTATAAACATTGAGTGATATATAAAATGTAAAGAAAAATAACACCTCAATGGAATTTTAATTTAGAACACATTGAGTGCCATATGCATTGGAAATTAAACGACACCACAATGCATTCCCCCATCAAGTGAGACATCATTTATTATTTTTTTTAAATTAAAATTGCTTTATTCACTCATAGAATAATTTCATGGCTCTCATAACTTTAGGGAGATAATTTATGTATGATGTGAGATACAACACCTATGGGCCTTCAACCCCTTCTTCTCGTGAAATGAGGTAAAATCCCTTCTTGGGGTCAATGCACTCGAAAACCCAAAATATGAGGAAACGAAAGGGAATAAGTGTGGAAAGTGGTAAGTATGAGTGATAAATGGTACGATGACCCTTTAAGGAACCCCCTAGTAGAAACCCATTTTGTCGAGGTTGACCAACTTACTAGGATACGATGTCAATCACCAAGGTGAAATTAGGTAAAAGGTATAATTTCCAAGCAAGCATTCCATAATCAATAAAATAATCTTTGCAACATGCTCAAATGACTCAAATATTAAAGTGACACTTACCATAATACTGGACTTATTTCCTCATGAAGCAATACCTGTCATCTTCTGGGAGCTAGGCTGGTGTAGTGGATGTTTTTCTACTACCGATGATGATTATGGTGAGTTGTGGTGGAGGAGAGGGGATTTGTGGGCTATGCTACCCATGTGGCTCTCGACTCTCCATATCTTCTCCCTACGGGCCTTACAACATCATCTCCTTAGTTACCCCTAGGTTGGGGGGTTAACATATGACTCCTACATGGGGCCATGTTATTGCTGTAGAGAACATGAGAACCTTAGAATCTCCTGGTATGACCTGTGCCTACACAAACTCAATAAAATTGTTGAGATCAGAGGGGTGGTGTAACTCACTCCTTGTTCATATGGGAAAAATAATAACTACCAAAATCTAGAGAAAAACGTGAAAAACAAAAATCTGATATTTTATTCTAACATATCAATATGAGTGTTAAAATCCTATGAATGTAACATAACAATATGTAAGAAATACAATAATCTAAATCATAAATATGTATGCAAGTCCAAGCAAAATGCAAACTATACTAGAATGAAATGCAAGATGCAACATATATACAATGCAATTTAGGATGAAAATTCCTACCCTAACTGACCTACCTAACTTTTCTACATAAAGAATTCAAGCCTCTTCCCCATAATGGGGCTTGAGAAGCACCCCACTAACTGGCAATGGATGCCTCCTCCCCTGTTATGTGGATAAGTAGTAGGAATCATTAACACACTTCTTCACAATCTTGTAGCGAGCCAACTAGAAATTCTCAAACTCTCATTGTGTGTTTCTCTATCCATTCCTTGTATCCCACTCTAGAATCAAATCTCCTTGTTTATACTCTCCTCCCTTAAAGTAAACTATCTCTTGTATTACCCTGGTATATTGTCTTGAGGGAGAGAGGCACAATCTGTTGTGAGAACATCATCTTGGATAAGTCTAATCAATAATTTATTATCATCTTTCTTCAATATTTTGAGGGATCCAGTTTCCTTATATTCATACTTGTCTAGATGTTGTTGGTAATATTCCTTATTATTCTAGTCTATATCATTGAAATCTTCTTCTCGGGCAAAGGGAATGTAATCTGGAAAACAAATCGGAAGGGGTTCTTGAACTTCAGGAGGTTCCTCCATCTCAAATTCAATGTCAATATCTTCAACATGATCCTTTTTCATGGTCATTTTGGGTAGGAGGGTATAGCTACCATCATCCATAGGTATATCAAGACTAGTCAAATCCATCTTTAAAGTGCCACCTAATGTCACAACAAAATTTCTAGGAAAGAGCATCCCCCATACATTGGGGACATATACAACCACAATGTCCATCAGGAGAACTATCTCATGATATCGATCAAGGAGAACCTTCACATTCTCTACTATGCCATGAGTGGGATTGTCCCTAGACTCGACCCCGAAAAAATTCCTATAAGGCCTCATGGTTTCCGAACACAATTACGTCATTACCTTCAAGGACATAATATTTTCACCTGCACCTGAGTGTAACATACAATTTTTTAAGAGATTACCATTTACTTGTAATGGCATAAATAATGCTAGGTTCTCATCATATTGTAGTCTAAAATGATTGGCTTGCAACATTATAGAAGGGCCTACAAGTTATCCTTGTACCTTCAATAATCTATCAAATTTGTTTTTCATTCAAGGGTTCTTGATGATCTCTTTTATAGGTACCAATATATTGATCTTTTCCATGACATTATCTATTTCAATGTTTAAGTTAATATCACTAGTCTTTGGAAAAGTGGGAGTGGGAAGAAGTTTACTTGTTGGTGGAGGGAGACCTTGTTGAGGGAGATTAGGGTCACTAGGAGGAGCTTGTGGAACATTTCTTCGTTCTTGCGTAGAATTTTGATTCCTTCTTCCCAATTTTGTCCCTCATTTCCTCATCTAGGATGTTTATAACTGCCATCATATCATTCCTAGTTTCTTCCCTTTTTATTTCCTCAATTTGCTCAGAGGTGATATGATTCCTTTGGTTAGGCTCCCTACTATTCCTTGGGAATTCATATTCCCAATGTATGTCCTCGCACGTTAAGAACCAAGGAGTTTAATCTTGAATTATAACGTTGGAAGGATCTAGAGTATTTGGAACCCTTTGTTCATTTGAAGGCCTATGTTTCCATGCTTGATTATTCATTTGGGGTTGTCCCCTAAAAGGAGGCTTGGGGGCTTGTGGCAGTGCCATTTATAAATTAGTGATTATATTCATCATGAGTGTTTGGTTCCTCGTGAGTCCATTCATAGTATCTTTGAGAATTTCCCATGGAACATTATTATCTTGGGAGGGCTCAACATTGTGTACCATCTTTGGTTTAGTATCAACCTTGACTCTCGGGGCATAGAAAGGATCTACCCTGCATGATGAAAGATTAGCCTCAATTTTCGTAGAAATTTACTTGGCTTCATGGATTGTCTTTGGACCCTTTTCCTTGAGAAAGTATCCAAAATTTCCTTGGAAATATTTGATGTAGAGGAAGAGAAGATAATCCCCCCTAGAGTGATGGCTTCTAGAGATATTTTGAAGCAACTTTTCAAAATTGGAATTAAATTCTCTAACAATCTCATTTTCCGATTTCTTGATTTCAGTAAGTCAAGTCAACAACATGATTGAATCCTCTTTAGCACTCCACCTTCTAAGAAAGGTTTACTCGAGTTGATCCATAGTATTGATTCTCTTATCAGGGAGACTTTTATACCATCTCCTAGAGGCATTGGTAATAGGGGTCAAGAAATGTTTCATTACTAAGTCTTCAACATCATCACTCACATAATAAGGTTGAAAGAAGGACCACAAATTACTCATATTCTCTTCAACAGTGGTCACATCATTACCATGAAACTTGGGAAACCACTTCTCATACTTTGCAAGAATTTGTCGAGGGTACCCCAGGATAGCAGACATATCCAAGGGTTTGAAAACATTGTATTCCCATTGATTTTGAGCCATTGTAAGAAAATGAATGTTTCCACCAAACAAGGACTTCAATAGGTAAATTGCAGGGAACCCTTCTCTTGTAGGTCTTAGGAGGGTTAGAATACCTCCTGGGAATTTGTGAAGTCCCCACATGACAAACCCTAGATCATCAAAGGAATGTGAGGGAATCACCCTCATTGGAGTCACCAGGATAACTTTGAGACATAAGGGCTTCGGGGAAAGTTTACCAAAATATATGCCATTGAGGAAAATGATTCAATCCTCCCCAACAATGTTGCCAAAATGTTATCACAGGATTTGTACTTGTGGAAATCCCCAACGCAAGTCCCCAAATATGTGTAACTACATGAAATCCTACCATTGTCACCTTAGTAATAAATCCCCTCGTTTTGGTGATGGAGGAGGTCCACCACAAGGGAGGATTCCTCTATAACCTCAAGGGATCAAAGTAGCAAGTTTGTTATCCAAGCCTAATGTCCCATCTCTTGATCACCTAAGACAAGGTCTAGGTCAAGGACAACTAATAGTTATAAGGAAGTTTGAAGTTATTTCCTAGAACAAGAACACTTATAGAATATATATAATGATTTCCAAGTACAAGCATGCAAATAATACTTCTTTAAGACACTCAATAGTGAAAAATACTATAGTTGTTATGAAATTGCAATAGTACGACAATTTATAACAACAATTATAAGTTTGTAACAACAACAATTAAAAGAGATAAAAAATGAATCAATTGACAAGGAGAACTTAGCACATATCCAATTGTTTCAAAATTTATGAGCATGTTATACCATCATTAGAGCAATGTATGCACAAATTTAAATGCTTTTTTTAACAGGAACGGTTAGAATTTTATTTATAAAAGATCAATGGCCTCACCGGAAAGAAGTACATAGAAAAAGAACCTAAGTCTAATTTTACGATTTATCTTACCGGATTCCAAGTTCACTTTCCTATGTTTCTAGTTACCCATAAATACTACAGTCCATAAATCCTTATATGAATAAATCCAGACAAATTGATGGCCTAACAATTGACAAAAACAACACATGATTATTTTTTATTTCAGGATCGACTTCTGGTCAGCATTAGTTGTGTTACTGAAGATGTCTTTTTCTTCTTCCCAACTGTTGTCCAACCTTCTTTGACATGTGGTGATGTTGTTGTCGAATCAATTAGCTCCATATTTTTCTGATTTGGAGAAATTGTTTTCTTTGGAGTTGTCAAAGTTGCTTCATCTTTATTGGCCTCATTTTCCCAGCTTGAGGGAGGTGGGCAGATGAGGAGAACCTTTCTTTCTATTCTCATATCAAGAGTATCTTAAGCCTTAAAGCTTTCTATTCCCAGATCAAGAGAAGATGAGGCTTTACTCTTCTATTGAGGGACAATATTTGAATGATTCAAAGGTGTCTCATGAGAAGACATACCTTTGGAATCATGGCTCAAAGAATTTGGGCCTAGAGAATATTTTTGATTGTTTATAATAATAAGTTGGTGATCTTCATTGGAGCCATCCCACCATTTTGATTTATGTTGTGGCTTCCCTACCTTCCTATTTCCCTTAGTGCATTGAGCTGCTATGTGTCATGTTTCAAAAAAGGCCCTACATTGCAGGGAGATTCTTTCATAGTCAAGATTTTGGGTCCAGGAGTAATTTTTGCAGCTCAAAATAATTTCTGCTAGAAACCCTTTGCTAAAATCCATTTCAACACAAATTCTAGCATATGAGGTGATGCTATGAATTCTGGTTTCTTTACTTGCAAAATGAAACTTTCCTAATGTTGATCCAATATCTCTACGAGAAGTTTCACCCCAAAAATGAAAGGGATGATTCGGAAGTCTGAAACAAACTAGAGCACAAGAAAGAACAACAGTCAGAGGATTGAAGCAAGGAGTCCAGGCCATCATGCACAAACCCGAGTTTCCTCAAAACCAAGGGAAAGAGTCAAGGATCAGATCTCGATCTGCTGCAAGATCAAACTCAGTAATGAAGAATTAACCTTTCGGGAAGGGGTGGATGAACAAATCTTCCTTAATGAGAGGCTTCCAATGATGCCATCCATCCACTGAGATACACAAGCCACGACCAAAGCCCATTGAATCGACAGATTAAAGCATTTTCCCGAAAATAAACTTCCTCATCTTCAGCGCCCTGACCCATGAGAAGAGAAATCATAGGGGCTTCTTGAACCGAGCACAGAACAAATGGGGAAGAACGAGATGAAAGTTTATATTTAAAAGCCTCACTGAAATAAACTAAGGTGCTACCCAAAGGACTGGGAGAAGGGGCCACGCAAGGCTGAACAACAGAGCCAGGATGAGTAGAGATACTACAAGGGTTGAACTTGGATCCACTGTGGGTGGAAGCCGTAACCATGGAGGAGAACAACTACAGCCAAGAGACCAAGTTGCAGAAGGAGAGGTGGCTATGGTTTATCCCTAGCCGCAGAGGCAGCCGCGAAGCACCAAATGCATTCCATGTTGCAAAAAAACCTTTTTTTATGCACAAATTTAATTGTTACTAGATGGTTGTAGCAAACTTTTGCAGCAACATCAAGTTTACTAGTCAATTGACTTAAGCTAGTGTTAGTGAATTTAGTAGGAAGCTCGAGAGAATTAAAATATAGAGTTTGTTGATCACTTTCACCATAAGAGAGCTTAGAAATTAGTTCCTTTGACGGGTATGTAGTCTTTACAACAACAATACAATAAATTTGGAGATGAAGCTAGCAAAGAAGAAGAGGTAGGGATTGATCTCTAAGATTCTATCACATTAGGGCCTTAAGGTTTAAGCCTTGAGGAGAATGAATTCTAGAGTGCAAGCACTTTTGGGATCTAGCAACCTTCTCTCCCTTCTTAAGTACTTCAACTAGATCACAATCAAGAGTTTACATATGAAATCCTAAAGTGTAATCACTTTAGGGATTTAGAAGTCTAACCCTAGCTAGGATTTCTTCACAAAATTTGGAAAAAATTAACCTTGTGAGAGGAGGAAGCAATTATTTTTCTCTCTTAGGGTTTCACCCAACAAGACGTTTAGCATGAAAAAGAGAAATTACCATGAACATTTGATAGCGTTAAGCTAAAATCGCAGAAATTTCACTTTCTTCACCAAGATAACATGAGAATAAACCCTAATTGTAGAAATCCCATCCAAAAATAAGAAAAGAAGCATCCACACTTGACCTCCAAGAGATAATGCATGAGAGAAAAGATCCAATAACCCCAAAATAGTGAAAACTTCATACTTGTTCTTTCACAAATGGTGAGAAGATGTGATGATAAAATGAAATGTCAAGGTGATTTATTTATATGGAGCTACCTTGACCTATTGATCCATATAAAATTGTCAACAAAAAAATATAAGAGGGATTACCCTTTTAATTTTCCCTTACATTGTGTAAAAATTAAATTTACATAAAATGAAACCCTAAGAGGATGACATCATGTCTTAGAAGGGTGATGTATGATCTCAAAATTAATTGCCACGCATGAAGGAGGGAGATGTTGGGCCTCCAAAGGCCATGTTTCATTCTATCATGTGCCAAAGTGACATGTCATGGGTCTCCTCCTATAAAACCACCTCCAAAACCATCTCATACATCAAACCCTAGCCTCCAAGATGACATCAGGGGATAATCCTAACGTCCTAATCCTCCAAAGGCTAACATACAAGTGGAAAAGGGTGCAACCTCATCCTCTAGTTATGCCAAAGTTCCTCCAAAGGGAACGTCCTCCACTCTCAAAGTGCAATGCCTCATCATCAATGATCACCAACATGTGGGGTATGGCATCCATACTGTGGGAAAGGTCCTGCAAAGAAAAACAAGTACGCCCTCCAAGGGTCCACAAGAAACATGAATCATTCCAAGTAATCCAAATTTAATACAAGAACCACCCAAACATGTGCATCAAATCCCCCATTTTTAAATTAAACAAATGCTCAAAGACCTTATAATTGTTTTCCAAATTTAGGTATGGGAGGGGTGTCATGGTGCGCTATTGTGTAGGCCAATCCCCAAGCCCAAGAATGTTTTCCAAGAAGACCCTATGTATATCATGTGATGAGTATGAGGTGGATTTGGGAATATTTTTTAGCACGAGGTTCTTGATATATCAAGGGTTCATATTGTCTCATTTATAAATTCTTTTGTGGATGGTGTGCTACATCCTTGAGTTCCCTTCATTTGCAATGCAAAAAATTTCTGAGCCCTTTATTTTTATTTTTTATAAAGTTCAAAGATTGAGTGCTATGTGAAATTGAAAGAAAAAGAGAATTGCAATGCCACTTGAAGTTAGAATACATTGAGTTCTATATGCACTAGAAATTAAAGGGCATTGCAATGCATTTCCCCATCAAGTGGGACATCATTTATTCATTTTTTTAAATTAAATTCCTTTATTCATTCATAGAAGCATGTCATGGCTCTCAATACTTTAGGGATGTCATTTATATATGATGTGAGCTACAACACCTCTAGGCATTCAACCCCTTCTTCCCATCAAATGAGGTACAATCCCTTCTTGGGATCAATGCATCCGAAAACCCAAAATATGAGGAAATGAAAGGGACGGTGTGAAAAGTGGTAATTATTGGTGAGGAATGACACAAAGACCCTTTAAGAAACCCCCAGTAGCAACCCTTTTCTGGAGGGTGACCAACTTACTAGGATACCATTTCAACCACCAAGGTGAAATTAGGAAAAATGTATAATTTCCAAGAAAACGTTCCATAATCAAGAAATGAATCTTTGCAACATGCTCAAATGATTAAAATATTAAAGTGACACCATGATACTGGACTTGTTACCTCAGTAAGCAAGACATGTCATCTTCTAGGAACCAGGCCAGTGTAGTGGATATTTCTTTGTTGTCGATGATGATTATGGTGAACTATGGTGGAGGAGAGGGGCTCTATGGGCTATGTTATCCATTTGGATCTTAGCACTCCATGGCTGCTACCTATAGGCCTTGAGAAATCATTTCCTTAGTTACCCCTAGGCTAGGGGGGTAAAAGTCCCTAGAGATAGACACTCAGTGTTGTATAGAGTCTTCCAAGAGCCATATTAAAGCATTGAGACACTAAATGTGTATGTGTTTAGTAATGAGAATGAGTAGACTTATTTCAATGAGTAGATAATGCGTATAGTAATGAGAATGAGTAGATAATTTGTTTAGTAATGACACTATCTATTTCAATGTTCAAGTTAATATCACTAGTCTTTGGCAAAGTGGGAGTGGGAAGAAGTTTACTTGTTGGTGGAGGAGGGAGACCTTGTTGAGGGAGATTAGGGTCACTAGGAGGAGCTTGTGGAACATTTCTTCGTTCTTGCATAGACTTTTGATTCCTTCTTCCTAATTTTGTCCCTCGTTTCCTCATCTAGGATGTTTATAACTTCCATCCTATCACTCCTAGTTGCTTCCCTTTTTATTTCCTCAAGTTGATAAGAGGTGATATGATTCCTTTGGTCGGGCTCCCTACTATTCCTTGGGAATTCATATTCCCAATGTATGTCCTCGCACGTCAAGAACCAAGGAGTTTATTCTTGAATTATAACGTTGGAAGGATCTAGAGTATTTGGAACCCTTTGTTCATTTGAAGGCCTATGTTTCCATGCTTGATTATTCATTTGGGGTTGTCCCCTAAAAGGAGGCTTGGGGGCTTGTGGTAGTGCCATTTATAAATTAGTGATTATATTCATCATGAGTGTTTGGTTCCTCATGAGATCATTCATAGTATCTTCGAGCATTTCCCATGGAACATAAGCTCATCATTGTGTACCATCTTTGGTCTAGTATCACCCTTGATTCTCGGGGCATAGAAAGGATATACCCTGCATGATGAAAGATTAGCCTCAATTTTTGTAGAAATTTCCTTGGCTTCATGGATTGTCTTTGGACCCTTTTCCTTTAGCAAGTATCCAAAATTTCCCTGGAAATATTTGATGTAGAGGAAGAGTAGATAATCCTCCCTAGAGTGATGGATTCTAGGGATCTTTTGAAGCAACTTTTCAAAATTGGAATTAAATTCTCTAACAATCCCATTTTCTGATTTCTTGATTTCGGTAAGTCAAGTCAACAACATGCTTGAATCCTCTTTAGCACTCCACCTTCTAAGAAAGGTTTCCTCAAGTTGATCCATAGTATTGATTCTCTTATCAAGGAGACTTTTATACCATCTCCTAGTGGCATTGGTAATAGGGGTCGAGAAACGTTTCATTACTAAGTCTTCAACATCATCACTCACATAATAAAGTTGAAAGAAGGCCCACAAATTACTCATATTCTCTTCAACAGTGGTAACATCATTACCATGAAACTTGGGCAACCACTTCTCATACTTTGCAGGAATTTGTCGAGGGTACCCCAGGATAGCAGACATATCCAAGGGTTTGAAAACATTGTATTCCCGTTGATTTTAAGCCATTGTAAGAAAATGAATGTTTCCACCAAACAAGGACTTCAATAAGTTAATTGTGGGGAACCCTTCTCTTGTAGGTCTTAGGAGGGCTAGAATACCTCCTGGGAATTTGTGTAGTCCCCATATGAGAAACCCTAGATCATCAAAGGAAGGTGAGGGAATCACCTTCAATGGAGTCACCAAGATAACTTTGAGACATAACGGCTTCGGGGAAAGTTTACCAAAATATATTCCGTTGAGGAAAATGACTCAATCCTCCCCGACAATGTTGCCAAAATGTTATCACGGGATTTGTACTTGTGGAAATAACCAACGCAAGTCCCCAAATATGTGTAACTATATGAAATCCTACCATTGTCACCTTAGTAATAAATCCCCTCGTTTTAGTGATGGAGGAGGTCCACCACAAGGGAGGCTTCCTTGGTAACCTCAAGGGATCAAAGTAGCAAGTTTGTTATCCAAGCCTACTATCCCATCTCTTGATCACCTAAGCCAAGGTCTAGGTCAAGGACAACTAAGAGTTATAAGGACGTTTGAAGTTATTGCCTAGAACAAGAACACTTATAACATATATATAATGATTTCCAAGTACAAGCATGAAAATAATACTTCTTTAAGACACTCAATAGTGAAAAATACTATGGTTGTTATGAAATTGCAATAGTACAACAATTTATAACAACAATTATAAGTTTGTAAGAACAACAATTAAAAGAGATAAACAATGAATCAATTGACAAGGAGAACTTAGCACATATCCAATAGATTAATATCCATTTTTTTCAAAATTTATTGTTATACCACCATTAGAGAAATGTATGCACAAATTTAAATGTTTTTTTTAACATGAATGGTTAGAATTGTATTTATAAAAGATCAATAGCCTCACCAGAAAGAAGTACATAGAAAAAGAACCTAAGTCAAATTTTACAATTTATCTTATCGGATTCCAATTTCACTTTCCTATGTTTCCAGTTACCCATAAATACTACAGTCCATAATTCCTTACATGAATAAATTCGGACAAATTGATGGCCTAACAATTGAAAAAATAAACACATGATTATTTTTTATTTCGGGATCGACTTCTGGTCAGCATTGGTTGTGTTACTGAAGATGTCTTTTTCTTCTTCCCAACTGTTGTCCAACCTTCTTTGACATGTGGTGATGTTGTTGTCGAATCAATTAGCTCCATATTTTTCTGATTTGGAGAACTTGTTTTCTTTGGAGTTGTCAAAGCTGCTTCATCTTTATTGGCCTCATTTGCCCAGCTTGAGGGAGGTGGGGAGATGAGGAGAACCTTTCTTTCTATTCTTATATCAAGAGTATCTTAAGCCTCAAAGCTTTCTATTCCCAGATCAAGAGAAGTTGAGGCTTTACTCTTCTATTGAGGGACAATATTTGAATGATTCAGAGCTGTCTCGTGAGAAGACATGCCTTTGGAATCATGGCTCAAAGAATCTGGGACTGGAGAATATTTTTTATTGTTTGTAATAATTAGTTGGTGATCTTCATTGGAGCCATCCCACCATGTTGGTTTACGTTGTTGCTTCCCCGCCTTCCTATTTCCCTTAGTGCAGTGAGTTGCTATGTGCCCTATTTCAAAATAGGCCCTGCATCACAGGGAGATTCTTTCATAGTCTAGCTTTTGGGTCCAAGAGTAGTTTTTGCAACCAAAAATAATTTCTGCTGGAAACCCTTTGCTAAAATCCATTTCAACACAAATTCTAGCATATGAGGTGATGCTATGAATTCTAGTTTATTTACTGGCAAAATGAAACTTTCCTAATGCTGATCCAATATCTCTAAGAGAAGTTTCACCCTAAAAATGCAAGGGAAGATTCATAAGTTTGACCCAAACTGGAGTAGAAGAAAGAAAAACAGTCAGAGGATTGAAGCAAGGAGTCCAGGCCATCATGCCCAAACCTAAGTTTCCCCAAAACCAAGGGAAAGAGTCAAGGATCAGATCCCAATCTGCTGCAAGATCAAACTCAACAATGAAGAAACCTTTCGGGCAGGGGTGGATGAACAAATATTCCTTAATGAGAGGCTTCCAATGGGATGTGATCCATCCACTGAGATCCACAAGCCGTGGCCAAAGCCCATTGAACTGACAGATTAAAACATTTTCCTGAAAATAAACTTCCTCATCTTCAGCTTCCTGACCCATGAGAAGAGAAATCGCAGGGGCTTCTTGAACCGAGCATGGAGCAAAGGGGGAAGAACGAGCTAAAATTTGAGATTTAAATCCTCACTAAAACAAACTGAGGCACTACCCAAAGGACCGGGAGAAGGGGGCGTGCAAGGCTGAACAACAGAGCCAGGATGAGCAGAGCTACTGCGAGGGCTGAAGCCGGATCCGCTGCGGGTGGAAGCCGTCACCATGGAGGAGAAAAGATATGGCCAAGAGACCGAGTTGAAGAAGGAGAAGAGGTTATGGTTTATCCCTAGCTGTAGAGGCAACCATGAAGCACCATATGCATTCCATGTTGCAAAAAAACCTTTTTTATGCACAAATTTAAATGTTACCAGGTGGTTGTAGCAAAATTTTGCAACAACACCAAGTTTACTAGTCAATTGACTTAAGTTAGTGTTATTGAATTTAGTAGGAAGCTCGAGAGAATTAAAATAGAGAGTTTGTCGATCACTTTCACCATAAGAGATCTTAGAAATTAGTTCCTTTGAGGGGTATGGAGTCTTTACAACAACAATACAATAATTTTGGAGATGAAGCTAGCAAACAATAAAAGGTAGGGATTGAACTCTAAGATTCTATTACATTAGGGCCTTAGGGTTTAAGCCTTGAGGAGAATGATTTCTAGAGTGCAAGCACTTTTGGGCTCTAGCAACCTTCTCTCCCTTCTTAAGTACTTCAACTAGATCACAATCAAGAGTTTACAGATGAAATCCTAAAGTGTAATCACTTTAGGGATTTAGGAGTCTAACCCTAGCTAGGATTTCTTCACAAACTTTGGAAAAAATTAACCTTGTGAGAGGAGGAAGCAATTATTCTTCTCTCTTAGGGTTTTACCCAACAAGACTTTTAGCATGAAAAAGAGAAATTACCATGAACATTTGATAGCGTTAAGATAAACTCGCAGAAATTTCACTTTCTTCACCAAGAGAACATGAGAATAAACCCTAATTGCAAAAATCCCATCCAAAAATAAGAAAAGAAGCATCCACACTTGACCTCCAAGAGATAATGCATGAGAGAAAAGATCCAATAACCCCAAAATAGCGAAAACTTCAGACTTGTTCTCTCACAAATGGTGAGAAGATGTGATGATAAAATGAAATGTCAAGGTGATTTATTTATATGGAGCTACCTTGACCTATTGATCCATATAAAATTGTCAACAACAAA
>SNQJ01S0042671.1:32504-53950 GCA_010110895.2 Picea sitchensis
TCTTGTACTTGAACATTTAAGTGGGGTAAAAGGAGGTTGCCCCCTCAAAGAGGCTTATTATCTGAAATTATCTCTTTTTCAAGGCGTTGAGTACTTTTCCTGAGGTTTTTCTATGCTATATTGATGTTTGGTTCTTAACAAAAACACCTCCAAAACCATCTCCTACATCAAACCCTAGCCTCCAAGATGACATCAGGGGATAATCTTGACGTCCTAATCCTCCAAAGGCTAACATACAAGTGGAAAAGGGTGCAACCTCATCCTCTAGTTATGCCAAAGTTCCTCCAAAGGCAACGTCCTCCACTCTCAAAGTGCAATGCTCATCATCAATGATCACCCACATGTGGGGTATGGCATCCATACTGTGGGAAAGGTCCTGCAAAGAAAAACAAGTACGCCCTCCAAGGGTCCACAAGAAACATGAATCATTCCAAGTAATCCACATTTAATACAAGAACCACCCAAACATGTGCATCAAATCCCTCATTTTCAAATTAAACAAATTCTCAAAGACCTTATAATTGTTTTCCAAATTTAGGTATGGGAGGGGTGTCATGGTGCGCTATTGTGTAGGCCAATCCCCAAGCCCAAGAATGTTTTCCAAGAAGACCCTATGTATATCATGTGATGAATATGAGGTGGATTTAGGAATATTTTTGAGCATGAGGTTCTTGATATATCAAGGGTTCATATTGTCTCATTTATAAGTTCCTTTGTGGACGGTGTGCTACATCATTGAGTTCCCTTCATTTGCAATGCAAAAAATTTCCGAGCCCTTTATTTTTATTTTTTATAAAGTTTGAAGATTGAGTGCTATGTGAAATTGAGAGAAAAAGAGCATTAAAATGCCACTTGAAGTTAGAACACATTGATTTCCATATGCACTAGAAATTAAAGGACACTGCAATGCATTCCCCCTTCAAGTGGGACATCATTTATTCATTCATAGAAGCATTTCATGGCTCTCAATACTTTAGGGATGTCATTTATATATGATGTGAGCTACAACACCTCTAGGCATTCAACTCCTTCTTCCCATCAAATGAGGTACAATCCCTTCTTGGGATCAATGCATCCGAAAACCCAAAATATGAGGAAATGAAAGGGAGGAAGTGTGAAAAGTGGTAATTATTGGAAAGGAATGATACAATGACCCTTTAAGAAACCCCCAGTAGCAACCCTTTTCTGGAGGGTGACCAACTTACTAGGATACCATTTCAACCACCAAGGTGAAATTAGGAAAAATGTATAATTTCCAAGAAAACGTTCCATAATCAAGAAATGAATCTTTGCAACATGCTCAAATGATTAAAATATTAAAGTGACATCGTGATACTAGACTTGTTACCTCAGTAAGCAAGACATGTCATCTTCTAGGAACCAGGCTAGTGTAGTGGATATTTCTTTGTTGCTGATGATGATTATGGTGAACTATGGTGGAGGAGAGGGACTCTATGGGTTATGCTATACATCCGTATCTTAACACTCCATGGCTGCTACCTGCAGGCCTCGAGAAATCATTTCCTTAGTTACCCCTAGGCTAGAGGGGTAAAAGTCCCTAGAGATAGACACTCGATGTTGTATAGAGTATTCCAAGAGCCATATTAAAGCACTGAGACACTAATTGTGTATGTGTTTAGTAATGAGAATGAATAGACTTATTTACCTCTATGTGTGTGTGTGTGTGTGTGTGTCTAATAATGAGAATGAGTAGACTTATTTACCATTGTGTGTGTGCGTGTATGTCTAGTAATGAAAATGAGTAGACTTGCTTACCATTTTCCATATAATTTGTTTCTATAACACGTATATGTTTTTGTTGAATATTTATGCATATAAGTCATATATATATTCTAACATGTATTATTGCTAATCAATGTGATATTGTTACATTTCTCATACTTAACAATTTAATAGATTCTCTTGCATCAACTTCCTTTTGAAAATAAANTATATGTTTTTGTTGAATATTTATGCATATAAGTCATATATATATTCTAACATGTATTATTGCTAATCAATGTGATATTGTTACATTTCTCATACTTAACAATTTAATAGATTCTCTTGCATCAACTTCCTTTTGAAAATAAAACAAAGTGCAATCTCATGCTACTATTTCATCCTTTTCCTCTTTTGCAACTATAATTGTCTCCTTACAAAAGCATTAATAGTTTACATATAAAATTCCAAAATTGTCCATGTCAAGTCTAGTCTTCAACTTGAACATATATATGTTATATTTTTCACTCTACTTCATTATAAAATTTTCAAGAGATGCTCGCTCAATCTCATCCTATTTATTCATTAGCATATATTTGTGCCAATATACCTATGTTCTCCCTTCTACAATGATTTGGGATCTTCTACAATGAATTATCCTTCTTTCCACTCATATACGTTTGAAACATTAAAAATAGGCAATATTTCAAACTCCTATAAATAGATCAACCTCACATGTATTATTGCCAAATTTCCTCTTGACCCTATACATACCAATTTTATTTGCACTCAATTTAATATAAGTGCCCTCGGGATAGATCTCTTTCTTGAGATGCACCATAACCATATCACCAACTACATAGAACTTAAGCCTTCTTTGGGCATCCATACTAGACTTATACTTTATGTTATTCACTTTCCCTGTCTTGAAAAAATATTTTGCATTGTCACTTCTCTACATGTTAATTGAAAAATATACTCGACATATTTCCTCTAGGATTCTATCCGTGAACAGTAGTGGATGGAAAAAATCTTATCAACATGTCCACAGAGATGTTATATTTGAACTTAGTTTGCACCAAACCATATCCAACTATTGTGGCTTCTGGGAATATTAAAGTATTTCTAAGATTTTAATTACCCACTTATGTCTATCCACATGTTCTAGGATGGTTGGTTGAGTTGCATTGTAGCTTCATCACCATATTCTTCCACAATATGTCCTAAAAATGACTAATAATATTGGTCTTTTCTTTGTCTAATATGATCTTCTTTGGTTAAACATGCAATCGCCACCACATCCTTGAAGAATAGCTTTGTGTTATATGTCCCATCATTGATATTCTCATCAAGAATAAATTGTGCCATTTTAGAATATCTTTCAACCATAACAAACACTTCAACAAATCTTCTATATGTTCTAACAAATGTAAGAATGAAATACATAGAAATGTCCTTCCAAGGCATGTTTGGTGTCTACAATATTTTTTTTATTCCCTTTACCATTTGGCATATTCTATGACATGATCTCTAAAATATCTATCACACTCATACGAGTCCTTAATTTTATTAAATCTAGCTATATTATGCTTATTTTTGCTAGAATTAACTCTTTCCTACTTATTGTGTCAACAACCTTATTCTCCTTCTTAGTATCCTAGTATGGTACAAACATGTAACCCTATATAAAATTTACAAATTTCACATGTATCTAATTTATGTTTTCTTTCCTATAAGAAATTTTAGTTCTTTATGGTACTTGTATAGTATGAACTCCCACATAAACAAGTAGTGCCTCCAATTCTACACCACCTAGTACATAATAGCATAAAATTTGTTATCATAAGTAGAATACTTACTTCATGATTCATTCAATTATTACTTAATAATGTCATCATACTTTTTTTCTACCTCAAAACTATGCACCATAATCCACCTAAACTATTTAAAAAAACTATTTTAAAAAACCAGGTAGTATTGAAATTGGTAAATTTGTAATCTTCTTCTTTAACAACTAAAAAATTCACTATTCATGTGTACCTCACGAGATTCCTTTTAGATTCATATCTATTGTCATCAACACACATCTCATTGAATCCTCTACATAAATTCTTGTTTAAATATGTTGCACCATTAAAAACTTACTCTTGTGAAACTATGAGGTCCGATCCACTTTGGAGTTTCGTTCACTCTCACTATATCTACAAAAGAAATTTTTGGATGTCACGAACCAAATATGAAGTAGGTCTTCCCTGAAGAAAATGAACTTATTCAATGTTGTGTGCAATTTATCCTTTCTTGTCACTTCAAAAACTAACCTTAGATGCTCAAGGTGATCTTTTTTACTATTGTTGAAAATCAAAATATCATCCAAATAAACAACAACAAACATAACAATGTATGGTCACAATAACTTTATTGTCAGTCAATCATGTGATTGTACTCAATGCATTGGTTAATCCAAATGGCATAAAAAACCACTCATACAAATTTCCTTTGGAATTATTAGCATTCTTCCACACATTACCCTCTCTAATCCTAATGTTGTGATATCTTCAAATCTGTATTGATGAAGTATCTCATTCCACTCAAATTTTATGTTGAAGTATCCATTCTTGGAAATGGGAATATCCTACACTTGATTTTGATTTTTTAGTGCTCTAGAGTTTGTATTGTGCACAAAGTCATACTTTCCTTGATAAATCCTTTTGATGGTAACTAACCTACTTTTTTATTAAATTTTTTTATTTTCTATTAGAGTCATCCTAAGCATTTCTTGATTTGACGATGCCATGCCTAGAATCAAGACCAAGTCATGTGAAATATTCCTTTTTAGTAGATTCCATTTTTAAAATCGTTGTGCAATATGTCATTATACTCCTCTAGCATCTTATTCACTTTTTCAAGGATCTCCTTCTCATTGGTGCATTATGTTATCTCATCATGCCTCGTCACTTTCTTTAACACAATAGCATAACACGAGTCATTTATCTCCTTCACCATGCTTAAGAACTTCTTCATTGATATAAATGCCAACTCTTTGGATCTTCTTCCTTCATCAATTGAAACTAGAATAACAACCCATCCTTAGAGATAGTGTGGGTGTTATTCTTCTCATCATGTACTATGTAATTTTCCTACTTACATTATATTGTCATTGAAAAGTGGAAATCATCCATGGGAATGACATCACATAGAATTGCATCTTTATATTCACCAATATTAAATGACGCATGTTACCCCCTAGCCTAGGGGTAACTAAGGATATGATGTCTTGAGGCCCGCGGGTAGTATATATGGAGTTTTGAGAGCCATATTGATCAATAGATCCTACATTGAGAATATAGAGCCCCTCCTCTCCACCATGCATCACCACTCATCATCAGTAGCATAGAAACATCCACCACACCAGCTTGGTCCATTGAAGAAAGTAGGTCTTGCTTCATGAGGTAACAATTCCAGTCTCCTGGTAAGTGTCACTTTAATATCTGAAGCATTTGAGCATGTTGCAAAGAGTCATGTATTAATTATGGAATGTTTTCTTGGAAATTATATCTTTTTCCTTATTTCACCTTGGTGGTTGACATGGTATCCTAGTAAGTTGGTCACCCTTGGGAAAAGGGTTGCTACTAAGGGGTCTCCTTGAAGGGTCATCGTACCATTCCCACTCATACATACCACTTTCCACACTTCTTCCCATATGTTTCCTCATCTTTTGGGTTCAATGAAACCAAGAAGGGATTATACCTCATTTCATGGGAAGAAGGGGCTAAAGGCCCAGAGGTTTTGCAACTAGCACTGCAAAAATAAAAATCCATAATTCATCCTTCTAGATGCTTTTCCTAAAAGTCTTGAGAGCCATGAATCACTTCTCTATAAAAATAAATGACTTTTAAAATAAAATAAATAAAAAGTGTCTTGCTTGACGGGGGAGTGCATTACGATGTTCTTTTATTTCTAGTGTGTTGACTCTTGAAAGCGCAACGATGAATACTATGCTCGCAAATGATTGCCAATATTTATTATTTAACTATATTAGTAATATACTAGTAGGTGGTAACCCCTTGTTTAACTTATGGCACTATGATGGATAAACAACGCTTATATTTTGTTTTCCTATGTATTGGTTGTGACACAGTTTTATACAACTCATTTGCTTTAAATCATGGCTAAAATGTTTATGGTAATATGTGGTGGCTGGGTGATTAAAACACAGAGCTAAATGGTTTTGATGATCTCTCATGAAATATGGTTATGTTGCCTTGTGGATGAAAGAATTATACTCCGGTTTTATTTTTTTATATTGCATATTGTTCACGGAAAAAGTTTGGGTGATCTCGACCCTTGCTACTATTGTTATGCACATTGGTTGAATTGCAATTGGGTTGTGTTCCTAGCAATCTTTCATTTGAGAAAATTTGATAGTGGCAAGGGGTGGCACACTTTGTACTGCCAGGCACTTTGCAAAATGTAATATGGAAATTTGAATATTTGGTTGTATTAATGGTTTTAAATGTAGTGGTATGGTGAGTTGGCTAGTGGGCTTGGCTCATACTAAGATATGAATGAGGCACTGAAGGAAGAAGATAAATGCAGTAAATGCATGCCACTCAAACTCCCCTTGAGCCTATCACCCTAGTCATTCTTGCATTTTTGGCTTTGTTAGTTGTTGCTGCTACGCCTTTCCCAATCATGGAGGAAGTATACAACCTTGGTTTTTCTCCTCGTGCAATCTTTTACAGGTATGGGGTTTTCTTACTTTTCATTACACGAGAATTGCTCTACCCTTAAATCACATGTTGGCTCTGGTTTCTCGTCGTCTGTGTGATTCTCAAGTTGTTATGATGTTTTTGGCATTGTGTATTTATGGTTGTATCCTTGGTTTCCTGTGGTGGTTGTTTTGAGACTGTTGGCATTTAAAATTTGGTTGTGGTGTCCTTGTTGTGTATAATCCTTCGCAGGGAATTGCTAAGTAAAACATTGTGGTTGAGCCTGCTTTGCCTATGGTTTTGTATTCAAGTTTGGCCTCTTTTTTGAAATGGGTTATCTCAGTTAGCCTAACCTCTCAGATTTGTGAATACCCCACCTATAGATTGATATTACTGGTCTCTGTGGCTAGTATACCCGCACCATATTTTGACCCTGTGGATGTTTATGTGAACTATGATGAAGGATTTAAACATTATGTGCCTTGTTAATGGAAAAAACCTCAATTGTTAGTCTGCCTTCTTATGACCTCATTGTCACTGTTGCATGGTGAACATTATACAAACATTTCTTACCCAAATTTTGATGGGAGAACTATTCATGTCATTTTATTTGGTCACTCATTATGTTGTGTTGAAGAAAGTGTTGGGTTCGCTTGTTCTTTGGAAGTTATAGTCTATTATACAAAGCTCATGAAGTCAATAGCAATGTTTTGAATTATTTTTATATTATGAAAATCACTCTGTGGAGTAAGCTTTCCATGCTATGCAACTGTCAAACCCTCTAGTTGAACTGCCCCGTTGTTTCTACCACTTATTGTCATTGATATATCTTGAAGCCTACACATTACAATGAAAACATTGTTTAATCTAGTTTGAGGTGATGAGAGCATTTTTTGTTGCTCAGTTGCTTGGGCACGATTTTAGTTGGTTCCTTGCTTGGAAATTGTGGAAAAGAAGTTTGTACTCACCTATTCATTTGAAATTGCAGTCTGTTGAAGCTTGTGTTCCAAATAATGCATTTTTTTCTTGGTTCAATCATTATGTTGATTGTTAAAACAAAAAAGGTCATGTGTATTTGAAATATCTGAGGCTCGAATAGAGTAATAATGCCCAGAATAAATTTAGAAGAAGTTGCACTGAACAATGGTTAGAATAATGATGGATATGAGTTTGTTTGGGAGCATTGTGCGTGACCATGTTGGATTTAAAGGATTATTACTGGGGTTGATGTTATAAAACATGGCTCAAGGACTATTGTTGTATTCTTGTAGTGATTATGATGTTGTTCGTCATTTCTGTTATATAATGATTATATGGTTACAATGGTTACCATGGTTAAAAAATTATGGGCATAGCAAATATTTTACTGTGTAAAATAAATAAGAGGCCAACGAGTAATCTTGTTAAAGAAGACATCGGTTTGGATTATTTTTTTGGAAACATAATATTGTTTAAACTTCGAAATTCTAGGCAGAGATAAATTTTGATTGCATCAGAGGTAGCATGTTTGATTTCTTTTCACTTGAACATTATTCGTAAAGTTTCCCTATAATTCTACCATTTTTTCGCTAATTACATCCCCTCCACGATCATGTTTTCACTTGTTACATCCATGTTCTGTGATACACATTTTAAAAGAAAAAGTCTGTGTGCAAGAAAAAGAAAGATAACATAGCAAGGGTTGATGACTAATATATGTTGGTGGTAAATATTGTTGTTTAATAAGCATCTGATCATTTAATTGTCAACATGAGGAGTTCGTAAACTTGTGAAGCACATGCATAGTATATACAAGATTGAAGCTAATTTAATCTAATCTAATGTTGAAGCTACAACTGGAATTGAATCATTAATCTAATGCGGGAAGTTGAAACACACGACTTGGAATTGAATTGCTGAAACACACGAATGAAATGAAATTAACTTGGAAATGGAAAATTGCATCACAGGAAAACAACATGTGAAGAGAAACAAGACAACACATGTGAGCTCATAGTAACAATAAAGCAATCTCAATTACATCACAATGATCAAATGAAAAAATAATGAAGTCATGAAACTAATCAAAGAAATGACTATGAACCAAATGACTAACTCCTGTCATTGATTTCTAATCATTTCCAATCTAAATCTCATATCCTTCTAATCACATAATGACTAATTACTCTCTCATCCTAATGAATACTCCCTCATGAAGAGAGAGAACTCTCTTTTATACATGAGAGATTTGAAAAAAATATAAGCATCTCATAATTACATCTCCACTTTTCTCTCAACCAATTTCCCATTATTACAAAATATGATCCCGTCAAATCCTCACACATATCTCTCATACATATTGTATAAGATATGCTATCCATTCCCCATGATATTCTCCTTGAAATAGGATTGAATAATTATCTCCTCAAATCTTGAAATGGTGGAGGAAGTGTTGGCACAAGGGCAGACCCAGGGTTCAACTCCAAGAGTGCACCAATAAGCCCTAACTACTAGCCCTTTCGGCAACACCTGCGAGGCAGATGCAGTCTCACCTAAAGTAGCTATGGGGGGTTGTAGGACACAAATGTCTACAACCAAGGGAATACAGAGTGGATTCAATACAAGAACAACACAACATCTAGATATCAATTACCAGCTTAGATCTACTTCGCACAACTATCTATCATATCTACCACAATATCAAAACAGAAGTATATCAAATGACAAAGAACCCAACACCAATCACACATAACACAAGATATGCGTGGTTCACCCTCTCTCTAGGGATAAGTCCACATAAATGTGCTTTATAATATATTAAGATGAAAGCATACAGTTCTTATCTGCGCTCTTAGCTTGTAGATGTCTCTTTCTATTACTCTCTCTCCCCTCCCTGCGCACCTAGCTGCAGGGTTGATCTTCTCACCCAGATGAAGATCTTACAATATAGAAGACCCTCTCACACAACACTTCTCTCTCACACAGTAGTACTCTGTTAAGAACCCAATATTGAATACAAAAGCACCACAATAGATATACAAGAAAAATATGCAAAATATCATTTATTACCATCAAACCCTTGAGGTAGGGCAACACCATACAATGGATCCTATTATGGAAGGGATCCTCTCTTGTTCACTTGCCTCTTCGAGGGGGAATCCTCCTATTGAGATACCACTCCAAATACAATACTTCTCTTCATGTCTCATTACATTGCGTGAACCCCTTTATATAGTGCTACCATCACCTAAGAACATTCTAGAGGAGGAATCTTCTAGAAGTAGAACCTTCTAAGAAGTCCTCTTACATTTATTATATCTAATTACCCATTTATTATATCTAAATACCATAGTGGGTCTTATTTAATATAGTGGACCTAGTCCACTGCCCATTGAATGACCTCCACTATTATCACTATGGGCCTAAATTTACTACCTCTAAAATGTAAGGTAGCTAGAGGTGGTGGGGAGCAGAAGGAGACTATATGATAATGTGGAGATGGAATAACAGAGTGAACTAGGTCCTATATATTAAATAAATCAACTTGTGGTGAGATTAGATATAATAAATAGATGATGGAATATAATAAATGTAAAAAGACTCTTAAAGGTTCTACTTCTAGAAGATCCCTCCTCGACTAACAGTGATCAGCAGCACTAAAGAGGTTCAAGCTAATAATGAATTTTATGAAAAGAAAATGTGACGGTATGGGAGAATTCAACAAGTGAACAGTCCACTCCGATATACCTCAGGGTTGATATCAATTGTGATTTTCTATATTGTTCTTCTATCTGTTGTGGTGCCTCATCGAATCTTTGGTACCTTACAAGTGGTATCGAGGCACTTTCCTTGGGTAGACATTATTGGCAAATATTTTTATTTTTGAGATTTTTTTTGAATGAGAAAAGAGGGCCTTAACATTATTGAAGTTTTCGATATATTTTTTGTGTAAAATTTGCAGAGAAAATGGTTGTATATCTTAGTTCCTCTCAAACACAATTTAAAAATCATCCGAAGCGAGGAGTCGGGGAGATCAAGATATTGAAGTTTTTAAAATGTAAATTTTTTGGGGATATTTTTCATGAATGGTGGCCGATCAATTTGTTTTTATATATGTATAATTTGGAGGCGGAATTTGCCCAAATAAATTACATATCTAGTTCCTCACAATTTCACCCAATTTCCAAAAACAAATCAACCAAAGCGAGTCGGAGAGAATTGAAGTTATGAGCATTTTAACTTCAATAGTTTTTAGGGTTTTTCCAGAAAAAAACTTCACGATTTTCCGCCATAACTTATTGGGTGAGTTCATAGTATGCTTAGATGGCTATTTCTTCTCAAAACTGAAAGAAATTCTTAGTCATTCAAAGTCCAATTTTTTTCACACATTGGATGACATATTGGATGCATTTGTGCATGGCCTCACGGACAGCCTCCTGGCTTGACCTCCTGGGGCAGTCTCTCAATGATAGTTTTGTAGTATTCAAGATTCATTGAATAACTTGTCACGGAGAGATTTCTTATGGAGGCCTAGAGGGATGAATATAATCAAGGAAATATATGCTTGGTATGATTTTTGAGGTAGATTTTGATTATTGGTATATGGATAGTTTTCATTTTAAGGATGACAACCACTTTCATATTTTATTTGGTGACTCCACTCATACATGAGAACATCAATGTCCCACATCGAGAACTAGTTATGATTACCAACATCTAACCTACATATTATACAATGGTATTATTCATTCCAAATTCTGCTATGACCCTTTTCCACTATGTGGATGGATCTTCTTATTTGGATCCACATGATGGAATTAATGGAGTCTTTGGAGCATCATTTGGAGTTGGTTATTGGGTTCCCAAATCTTCTGAGGAGTTCACGAGCACTTGGACATGGGACCCAGGGCTTGATGGTGGTTGGACTACTTGACATAGTGGATTTCCTTTCTACATGGGATCTTGGTTCTTAAGTCTTCTTGACATTATGTTCCACAATTATCCATAGGACCCTATTATATGGTTTACATCAAGCGTTGATATTAGCTTTCATAAAGGATGGAATGCTTAAAAAGGTAGCTATAAGAGATCAGGGGGGGGGGAGAGGGCCATAGTGATAATAGTGGAGGTCATTCAATGTAAGGTGGATAAGTTTGCTATATTATTAAATAAGGCCCACTATGGTAGTTAGATATAATAAATGGGTAATTAGATATAATAAATGTAAGAGGACTTCTTAGAAGGTTTGTAAGGTTCCTCCTCCTAGAATGTTCTTAGGTGATGAGCACTATATAAAGGGTTCAAACAATGTAATGAACATGAAGATAAGTATTGTATTTTGAGCGGTAGCTCAATAGGAGAATTCCCCTCGAAAAGGCAAGTGAGCAGGAGGATCCCTTCCATAATAATAGGATCCATTATGCGGTGTTGCCCTACCTCAGGAGTTTGATATAATAAAGTTGTGATTTTCCATATTGTTCTCCTATATCTATTGTGGTGCTTTTGTGAGTCTTTGGTTCTTAACAAATTAAAACTCATTTCCTAACTCTTTCTCTCTCGAGACTTCAAACATTTAACAAGAAATCATCCATACACAACATGGAAAGCAAATGTATATGTGAGGAAAATTAAGACAGACATACCATTTAAATTATACACATACAAGAAACAAATACAACATCATGAATCTGAATTAAGACTTCTTCTATTAACTCAAATCTCTCTACATGGGTGTTCTTACAAACCCACGGTTTCTACATTCGATACGTACATGCTCTTCTCCTGGTAATGTTCTTCACTTCTAATACTACAATATTACAATGAAGGTGTCTATATATGTTTTCCCTACTCTCTAAAGAAGCTGTTTAATCAGAGGATTTAAAGCTCCCTACTAACATAAATGCCTTCTTAGTCCAACCAGGAGCCCAGTGGGTCCTCAAGGTGGAATTACAGTCCATATAATTATGCCTCTCCTTAACTATCACGTTTAAGTTTTGGCGCATCCAATCTTCAAAGTTTTTAAATAATTTATCGTATTATTCTAAAGTAATGTTGGTGCTTGTCCCTTTCATTGACGTGGCGATGCTCACGCATCTCTCCCTCACTTAGCAGAAAGATTTCTTGGGATCCTATCCATGAGCTCGCATACAGTCTGTCAATACTTGAATCTCTTCTTCATTCTCGGTGGCATTTTCAACTGGATGTCCTTTCCATGACCAAGTATTCAAAGTATTGTTTTCTTCCGGTCTTCTTGCTAATTCTTTTGTCTAATATTCTTTCCATATGTGGCTTATGCATAGCGGGCATGCATTTCATCCATTGGATATCTGGTTGTTCATCACTTGTTCCTGTTTCCCTAGTTTTGTATAGATTTACAAATCGAGACATTGAATATCGGAGAAAATTCGATCCCATCGAGATTAATTCAATCTCGTAAACATTTGCCCCAATTTTCTTCAAGACCTTACATGGTCGATCTTCTTCATCTTCAATTTGTTATATGTGCCAGAATCAAAATCAATAACCTCAAATTGAAGTTGTCTCTGTTGTTGATGCGCCTGGCGGCTTATACTCTGGCTCGAGGTTCTATAAGCGGCTCCCTTCACAGGCGTGAAGTTCTTTTCCATGCATCTCTGTGAAATCTTGCACTAGCACTCCTAGTCACAATCTGTTATGAATCCCTCAATTCCGAAATTCCTCTTGGTTGCATGCCATAAACAATTCAAAATGGACTTTGTCCTATGCTTCTATTAACTGAGTCATTATAAGCAAACTTTGCGTGTGGTAATATGTTGTCCCATTGGTGACAGAGCACCACAGCAAATATCGCAGACTTTTGTTTACCTCTTCTATCTATCCATCTATCTGAGGATGACAAGAAGAACTAAACATCAAATTAGTCCCAGCTTCTTCCATAAGGTCCTCCAAAGTGTCCTCTGGTGCGGTATACCGATCCGAAACTATGCTCCTTGTTGTCAGTGAAGTCGAATGACTTATTTGAAAAACAGGTTCGTAATGTGATTTGTGTCACTGGTTTTCTGACATTGAATAAAGTGTGCCATTTTGGAGAATCTATCAACCACAAAGATTGGTCAAACCCTCTTTGTGTTCTTAGCAACCACAATATAAAATCCATGTTGGTACGCATCCGCGGCCTCGGTATGGGCAATGGTTGATAAAATCCACCGTGCTGTCTCTTTCCCTTGAGATGTGAATTCTTCATCCGTCCACGAATCTCTTGACATCTTCCTAGCATTCCGTTAAAAATATGGCTCATTCAATTTTGTGAATGTCTTGTTGTGACAAAAGTGCGACAAATCCTGCTTGTGTTTTCTCTTCCGGCAAATTCTCCTCATGTTGGGCATTTTGGAATACAAAGTTTATTACATTTAAGCAGTAATCCTTCTTGGATCATGTATTATTCTTTCCGGTAGCCCATCTGAGAATTGGATTCTCATATGTTTCATATGCCTCTTTGAAATTTTGATCATCTACGTACATGTTCTTGAGATCATCAAAACCCAGTGTTTTTACTCTGAACTCCTGCATAAGCAATTTTTTCCTGCTCAAAGCATCAACACTTTTTGTTAGCAGTTCCATAAATAAGCTTAGTTACAAAAGTAAAGTTCATATTCCGGCTTGTTTATGTCTTTGGTTAGTGTCTCCACTTCTTCAATGCTGAATGATAGCATAGAACTCCTTGCCATATGTGGAGTACTTCACCTTGCTTCATTCAACTTCTCGCTAAAGTATGCTATCGATCTGTCCTCCTGACTCAAATTTGCTCCTATTGCAATCCCACTTGCATCGCATTTCACTTGAAATGTCTTTTGAAAAGCAGGCAACTTACAGGTGGACATCCTATGATTTTCCTCTTCAACTGATTAAAACTCTTCGCATCCTCTTCCTCCCGTTGAAAGACTTGTGTCTTTCTTCACTATATCCATCATCTGATCACTAATCCCACTTTGAAATTCATTAATTGGTAGAAACTAGCCAGTGTGTGAAAACTTCTCACCTCAAATATGCTCTTGGTGATGGCCAATTCTTGATCACTTCCACCTTATATGGATCCATCCTCAATTTATCTGCGAAAATAACAAAACCCAAATAGATGAGTTTGTCTTCCTTGAATGAGGATTTCTTCATGTTTATGTCAGTGACTTCTCTTATTTAGTAATCTCTCCCATCAGCAGCTAAGTGTTTTAGATGCTCTACCTCTATTTTATTGAAGATCAATATATCATTTAGATATACGATGACAAATTTTACGATGAATTCCTTAGGGACTTTGTTCATTAACCTCATGAAGGTACTTGATGCGTTAGTTAAGCCAAACGACATAACAAGACATTCGCCTGTATCATTAGTCTTGAAGGTTGTTTCCATTCATCACCTTCTCATACAACCCTTCATTAGTCTTGAAGGTTGTTTTCCATTCATCACCTTCCCTCATACGAATCTGGTGATATCCACTTTTCAAATCAATCTTCGAAAAAAAAATTGCTCCACTTAAGCAATCCATCAGATCATCCATCCTTGGCAACGGAAATCTATACCTGATGGTTATCTTGTTGATCACCCTTGAATCAGTGCACATCCTCCAGCCTCCGTCTTTCTTTGGACTGAGTACTGTCGGAAAGCACATGGACTCAAGCTTTCTCTAACCAACCCTTTATCCAACAAATCTTGGACTTGTCTTTTAACCTCTTCATTCTCCTGCAATGTTAATTTGTACACTGCTTTGTTTGGTAAACAGGCTCCAGGTATGATATCAATATGATGACTCACACTTATGATCGGTGGCAACGAACGAGGTAGTTCATCCACTACTATGTCAGTGGACTCTTCCAGCAGTTCCTAAACCTCTTCTGGTAGATCATCTACCCTTGTGCTGGTTAAAACAATTCTAGGCTTCCTGACCACAATGAATTGTGGATCCTCCTTCTTCTTGACCTCGATAAGAAGTTCCTTCCCACTCATGAGAAGTACAGTGTTACTTACTTCAGGTTTCACTTCCTTATCTTTGATTGGAAGCAACATGTGAGTTCTCCCATTCTTCTCTAGGTTGTATGTGTTCATCCTCTCATCATGAATCACATTTATGTCATATTGCCACGATCTACCCAGCAATAGATGACAAACATCCATGGGAATAACATCACAGAGTATCTTATCATTATATCCTCCTATCTTAAATTCAACTAAGCATTGTTTAGTGACATTTACCTGATGTCCTCTTTGGAGCCATGAAACTCTATATGGACTTGGATGTTCAATCGTCTCCAGCTCCAGCTTTTCTACCATCTCCGTTGAAACGAGATTATTCATGCTACCACTGTCCACAATGACCTTGCATACCCTGTCCTTGGTTTTGCAAGTAGTCCGAAAAAGTTTGTTTCTTTGGACTGAACTCTCCACCTCCTTCTTCGGTGTTAAGAGAACTTTTTGCATCATCAACAATCTTCCGCCTTCAGCATTCTCTGCCTCAACATTCTACCTCCGTGCTTCGGCGATGTGAGTCTCTCCACTCTCTTTCTTCTTGTCTGGACATTCATAAGATTTATGTCCATTCTTTCCACATGTGAAGCACTTTATTACTCCACCTCTTCCTCTTCATCTACCTCAGTATGAGGAAAAATGTTATTATCAGCATAATATCCTCTTTGTTCGGTATGCTTCCTTCTTTGTTCAGCATATTTCCCACGCTGTGAGGTTCCACCTCTTTCATTTCAAGCCTGAGGTTTCTTCTAGTCCTCCTTAGGTTTCTGATTTTTGTCTTGGACAACTAATTTGCCCCTGGCTTGTCTCCTGCCTCGCCCTCTTTGACCCTATTTTCGATTCAGCTTCTCTTCATCTTTTAGAGCCATTTGATAAGCGTCTTCCACCATTCGGATGGTTACCATGCTCATCTCATCCTGAATGTCGTATATCAGGCCATTCATGTACCTGGCAACCTTTTCATCATCGATTTCCCGATGACCTGCCCTGATGTTTAGCCTGTAGAATTCTTCAGTATATTCCTTCACTGTCATCAGCTTCTGTCTCAAATTTTGCATTCTTCGAAACAGAGTAATCTGGAAATCTCTGGGGATGAATTTTTCCTTCATCTTCCCGATCATCCTATCCCAACTCTTGATTTTTTGCTTGCCTTTGCAGCATCTGTCAGCTTGTAGTTCATCCCACCACAATGTTGCATGTCCCTTCAACCTTGTGATGGCATGTCTGACCTTCTTGTCTTTCTCGACATCTTCATAGTCGAAATAAGTGTCCATAGCTCTAATCCAGTCTAGGATCTCTTCAGCATCCAGGTTTCCCTCATAAACTGGGATGTCCATTTTTGCCCTGGCACCCATCCTTGCGACAGCTCTAATCAAGCGTTCATTTGCGGCATCTTCCGCTGAAACTTCTTCTTCTTCATGTTCAACTTCATTTTCACTTTCAGAATCACTAAGATCCCCAATATCGACTGTGTGCCTCTGTGTTGTCTCCATGTCCTCAAGTCTGGCATGTAAATCACGCATTTCTCTTACCATGGTTGGGTCAGGCATCTGCCTACCTCTTCTTCTTGGTATTTCCCTTTCCTCTGGCGGATCGGGTGTTTGCCTGTCCCTTCTTCTTGGCGGCATGGTGAATCTTCCTTTTCCTTGCTACAGAAAGCAAAGAACCATTTCTGTGCTCTGATACCAAACCTAACGCAGACGTCACCTCTGTCTCGGCAAAGCCTCTACGCTGACCTCCCGGTCTTAACAGATCGTTCTAACTTCACCTTCGAGCTGAAGTGGTTCTTTCGATTCCTCACCAGAATCTCTATTAAAAACCCTATTCATAGGTCCTTCCTTTTCCTCTTCCACGGCCTCTGCGCATACTCGATCTCTCCCCGACAGAAATTTCGGGTTTGGGGGTTTCGCAATTCCCGTTGTCGAGAACCTTAGCCTTCTCGATCCCCCGATCTTCAATATCCTGAAATGCCAAAATGGCTTCAACAGCGGTTAGTCCTCGTGGCTACCTTTTGGTCCATGTGACCACTATTCCATATGATCGCAGTCATAAGTCTTTCACGATTTTGGGCTTTTGAATGCCGAAACGCATGGATCCTTTGTCCTTAGGGTTTCCGATTCTCCGAATCCCAATTTCCCGAAATGGTTTCCCTTTCGGGATTTTCCTTCGAAGACCTAGATTGTTGCCACGCATCCCCTAGAGATGGACGGTCCTCGTCGCTTCGCGGTTTCGGGAACTAAAATGCTTATAGGTTCTTTCCCTCGGAACTCCAGAAGTTCTAATTCCTGACCTCTTATATGTTGAAATGACATCAGCCGGCCCCACACTGGATCTTTCCACCTTATCAAGGTTTCAGACTTTGCAGTTTCGAAATGTGTGTGCTTCCTATCTTCAGGATTCGCGAAACGCCGAATCCCGAAATATCGATGGCTTTCAATCTCCACCACGTGTTCCAACCGATGGATGGTCCTCAATCATTCGTGATTTCATGAAGTCAAATGTCGATGTCCTCCTATCCTCCTGAACCCCAGAAATTCAACATGCGAAATGTCGACGGGCTCTTGATCGTCACCACCTGTCTCACCTGACGGACGATCCTGATTCATTCTCGGGATTTCATGACTTGCGATTCCCCGATGTCGCAGTTTCTTTGTCAACTTAAAACCCCGATAGCCGAAATACCGATGGGTGCTTGATCTCCGCCACGTGTCCCAACAGATGGACGATCCAGATCAAGATCGAGGTTTTCACTATGAAGTGACCCGATCTCCTGTCCTCTAGACTTTCGATATCCCGACGCTTTTCGGGACCTTCCCTCTTCCTGCGAGAATTTAACCCTCGTGCAACTCCTACCAAATCCCACGGCTGACGGGTAACTAGGTGAGGATCCAACGGCTCACAATCTCCTAAGATTGAAACTCTGGAAATAGACGTAACTCCCTTGCTTATCTATCAGATCGGACGGCTAGAGGGATTTCACAATTCTCTACGAAGAATTTTGACCATTCGTCTCTTCCCTTCGACGAATTTCAAAGGTTCGAATCCTTCTGAGGTTTTCCATGACTTCCAGCCTTTCAATAAAATCTTGCATGCATTCCCTACGACAACCCTCAATTACTTTGGTATTGAAAACCTTTGACTCCGCGCACTCCTTGCAGCGGCAGTCCTTCAATAGCTTCTTAGGTTTCAAACCTTGGATTCAAGCTTGGTCTGTGCACACCTTGCACAACTTCTACGTCAAATCTGCCCTTCAGAGGAAATGAGAACAAAAATTGTTCTATCTGAGGCTTCCAGAGACAAATCTCTGAATCCTTTGTCAACGCACACCTTGCGGACAATTCAACTGCACTCCTTGCAGGAACCCTCGCTCAGATAGAGAAACAATTAAAACTCATTTCCTAACTCTTTCTCTCTCAGACTTCAAACATTTAACAAGAAACCATCCATACACAGCATAGAAAGCAAATATATAACAGAAAGAGTAAAATTATGAACATATCATTCAATATACACATACAAGAAACAAATGCAACACCATGAATTTGAATTAAGACTTCTTCTATTAACTCAAATCTCTATACATGGGTGTTTTTCAAACACATTTTCTCTGTTCCAGCTCTGTATGCTCTTCTCCTGGTAATGTTCTTCACTTCTAATACTACAATATTACAATGAGGGTGTCTATATCCATTTTCCCTCCACTCCTAAAACTGTCTAATCTGAGAATTCAAAGCTACCTACTAACATAAATGCCTTCTTAGTTCTTTAGACGAGAGTGGGTCACTCAAGGTCTGATTACAATTCATAAGTACGCCTCTCCTTAACTGTTACATTTACGTTTTGCGCATCTATCTTCAAAAGTTTTTAAATAACTTATCATGTGTCTAAAATGTATTGGTGCTTATCCCATGCTTGCTTGACATTGGCGATGCTCCTACATCATATACTCTTGATTGTGACCTAGTTGAAGTACTTAAGAAGGGAGAAAAGGTTGCTAGAGCCCAAAAGTGCTTGCACTCTATCAATCCTTCTTATCAAGGCTTAAACCATAAGGCCCTAACGTACTAGCACCTTAGAGTTCAAGCCCTACCTCTTAGTATTTTCTAGCTTCATCTCCAAATTTATTGTATTGCATTTGTAAAGACTCCATAACCCTCGAAGGAACTAATCTCTAAGCTCTCTTATGGTGAAAGTGATCAAAAAATGATATATTTTAATTCTCTCAAACTTCCTACTAATTTCACTAACACTAACTTAAGTTAATTGACAAGTAAACTTGTTTTTGTTGCAAAAGTTTTCTACAGCCACCTGGTAACATTTAAATTTGTTGCATACATTTCTCTAATGCTGGTATAACATGCTCATAAATTGCTTGAAACAATTGAATATTAATCTATTGGATATGTGCTAATTTGTCCTTGTCAATTGCATTTCTGATCTCTTTTTATTGCTTTTGTTGCAAACTTATGCTTCTTGTTATAAATTGTTGTACTACTACAATTTCATAATAGCCATAGTAATTTCCAGTGTCTAGTGTCTTAAAGAGGTATTATTTGCATGCTTGTACTTGGAAATCATTATGTATGTGTGGGTGTGTGTGTGTAAGTGTTCGTGTTTTGGGTAGGTACTTCAAACGTCCTTATACCTTTGAGTTGTTCTTGAACTAGACCTTGAATCAGGTGATCAAGATAGGGGGCGGAAGGCTTGGCTAAAAAACTTGCTACTTTGATCCCTTGAGGTCACCGGGGAAGCCTCCCTTGTGGTGAAACTCCTCCATCGCTAAAATGAGGGGATTTATTACTAAGGTGATAGTGGTAGGATTTCATGTAGTTACGCAGATTTGGGGACTTGCATTGGGGATTTGCACAAGTAAAAATCCTGCGATAATAGTTTGGCACTATTTCCGGGGAATATTGAGTCATTCTCCTCAATGACATATATTTTGGTAAACTTTCCCCAAAGCCATTATCTCTCAAAGTTTGCATGGTGACTCCACTAAGGATGATTGCTCACCTTCCTTTGATGATCTAGGGGGTATCTTATGGAAACTCCAAAATGTCCCATGAGGTACCATAACCCTCTTAAGACCTACAAGAGAAGGATTCCTTGCAATTCACCTGTAGTGAAGTCCTTTTTTGGTGGAAATATTCCCTTGCCTACAATGGCTCAATCCAATGTTTTCAAACCCTTGGATATGTCTACTATCTGGGGGTACAATAGATAGATTCCTCCAAAGTATGAGAATTTTTTTCCTAAGTTACCTAGTAATTATGTGACCATTGTTGAAGAGCATATTAGTAATTTTTTGGCCTTCTTTCAACTTGATCCTATGAGTGATGATGTTGAATACTTAGTAATGAAAATTTTCTCAACCACTCTTACCGATGTTGCTAGGAGATGGTATGAAAGTCACCCTGATAAGAGCATCAAGACTATGGATCAAATCGAGGAAACATTTATTAAAAGGTGGAGTACTAAAGAGGATCCAAGCACGTTGTTGACACGACTTACGGAAATCAAGAAATTGGAAAATGAGATTGTTAGAGAATTTAGTGCCAAGTTTGAAAATTTTCTTCAACAGATCCCTAAAAGCCATCACCTTGGGGGGGATTATATTCTCTTCATCTACATCAAATATTGATAGGGACATTTGGATACTTTCTCAAGGACAAGGGTCCAAAAACAATCCATGAAGCCAAGGAAATGGCTAGTAAAATTGAGTCTAATCTTTCATCATGTAGGGTATATCCTTTCTATTCTCTGAGAGACAAGGTCGATACCATACCAAAGATAGTACGCAATGTTGAGCCCTCCCAAGATACTAATGCTCCATGGGAAAGGATTGAAGAGACTGTGAATTACCTCACCATGAACCAAACAATCATGATGAATATAATCACTAATTTATAAAGGGATAAGTACGCAATGTTGAGCCCTCCCAAGATACTAATGCTCCATGGGAAAGGCTTGAAGAGACTATGAATTACCTCGCCAGGAACCAAACAATCATGATTAATAGAATCACTAATTTATAAA
>SNQJ01S0042672.1:8747-24155 GCA_010110895.2 Picea sitchensis
ATATATATAAGATAGCAGTTATATGTTTAAGCAGCGACTTTATTGGACAGAGATTTGTTTAGATAGATATTTTGACAGCCACCTAATGTATTCAATAGGCAGCGAAATTATCTGTTAGATAGCGATGCCCTTAAATGTACAGTTAGGAAAGACAGAGTTACAAGTGAGTGTCAGTGTTTTGTAGGTGAATGGCAGTAGGTATTATGGAATTGACAACGTGGTGATTATTGTTGTGTTGACTGCGTTCTCATCCAATATATATTTAGAGAGCTAATTGTTTATTTTACAAACAGAAATTTTTATAGGCAGTAATATTATATTTCATATTTTATCTTTACACAGCAATATCATACCCTTTTTACAGCAATGGGATGGTTGACAGCGACCTTGTAATAGATATAGTAACACAATTTAATAGACCCCGGGCAAATCCTAAACAGACAGTGATATTATTTATTAGACGGTGTTTTAATATGTCTGCGTTGGATAGGTTTTAATGGATAGCGATTTTTGGCTATGTATTAATGGATAGAGTTTTCTGACATGATTTATGGATAGTGTTTTGTTTTGATATGTATTAATGGACAACGATCTTGTATTTATTTCGACAGCGATTATATATATATATGTCTTATGACTTGTGCAAACAATAGATTAATTGTTTCTTTTCTTTATATAGCGATTGTTCATTTATCCGTCTTACATATTGGTATTTTGACTTCTACCACAATAGATTAAATTATGTGATGGTAATAGAATAATGGCTTGATTTCTTGGGTAATAGATTATTGGATTAATTGCAATGATAATAGTTCACTCCTTCACACATAGACATAATGATTAACAATTATTGATTTACGGTTTATTAGCGTAATAGTTAATAGCTTGTTCAAGATTAATGGTTGAGGGTTTAATAGTTTATTAGCTATAATGATTAATAGTTTAACAGTTATTTGGTTACTATGCACCTTGTGCCTTAAGTCGAAATGTAAACTGTGGTTGTTCATAGTTGTTTACCACACATGTTGCCTTGTAGGAAACAAGAAACCCTTCAGATAGTTGCGTAATTTAAATTGAGTGATGTCACCTTGCATCTTGTCGACTTGTTGCTTGGGTGCTTGGGTATAGTCTTCATGTATTTTTGTCAGTTAATTTGATCTCCTACTACGTTGGATTTTTCTTGGGTTATTGGTCTAGATATGTTATGTTGCACCTGGGTTACTGTCACGCATATCGCCTGGTGACGACATGATTCCTGATAAGGGGATCACTGTGCGCCCTGATGGATAGAGGCAAACGATAACCTGTTTAGAGTCTATGCTTCCTGATGTGGGCGTTTGTTTGTGGTAATGATTGTTGGTACTTGGTTTTGTAACGCCTTAAGGCATTGGGTTTTGCGCGATGTAGAGGTTTCTAGTTCTTGGTTGGTGAAGCCACTGTATCAGGTTCTTGATGTTGTTCGTTATCTTGTAGGCGTTGCCTTGCTTGTGTCGGGAGGGTAGTCGTTTCTATATGTCTATTGATTATTGCATGTTTCATCTAGTTGCATGATGTGCTAATGTGCTAAGTCGTTGTTGTTTGTTTCCTGATTTTCATGTGTTGTGTTTGTCGTCAAGTTGTGTTGTTTAACTATCGTCGTTGTCGCCTTCCTGCTTCAAACAAAAAAAAAAATTGCACTTGCTTGCGTTGCTTGTAGTCGTAACGTCGGGGTCGTTACTTATTTATAATAAAAAAGATTGTTTATAAAAACATTATATATATATAAGGTCTTATTTCTAAGTATGCAATTAGTAAGCTTTAATGCTAAACCAATATTTGAGGAGATCTTCCATTAATACGCATTAAACCAAGATTTGTGGAGGGTTATATTATCCATTCCGAGTGTTGATTTCAAACATCATGGAATGTCGTTCGTGTGTCGTCGGGTTGGTCCGTTCACGAAACCTTCAATCCTTAATTCCGAAAATGAGTTCGACCGACCGTTTCCCTATTCCATACTTAGCCACTTTCCCGAAATTCCGCAAATATACAAACCGACCGCTGAACTACCCCATCATGCCCTCTTCCGTTTTACGTGTTTTGCAGTCAAAAATTTCGAGACATACAATATGATCGTCGGACACTCACCTCTTTTCAGTATCCACTGTAACCCTATTTTGAAGCCCATCCGACCACTTTTCATACTTGGCCATTCCTTACTCGATCTTCCCCGTCTCCGTCACCTTCACACTTGTTTATAATAAAAATTTGTTTATAAAAACATATATATATATATAAGGTCTTATTTCTAAATATGCAATTAGTAAGATTTAATGCTAATATCTCATCATGCAGGAATCGTATAGATTGTCATTGATGAGTGAAAGGCTCGAGGAGATCTCCCATTAATACATATTAAACTAAGATTTGTGGAGAGTTATATTATCCCTTTCGAGTGTTAATTTCAAACATCATGGAATGTCATTCGTGCGTCGTCGAGTTGGCGCGTTCACGAAACCTCCAATCCTTAATTGCTCTTCATCGTACCCGCCACCTTCACACTTCTAAGTATGCAATAAGTAAGCTTTACTGCTAACATCTCATCATGCAGCACCCATAAAGATTATCATTAATGAGTGAAAGGCTCGAGGAGATTTCCCATTCACACGCATTGAACCAACATTTGTAGAGGGTTATATTATCCCCTCCAATTGTTCATTTTAATCATCGTATGGAGAAAACAGACGTTCTCATAAACTTATAGCAGCAGCTCGACAGCAGTTCTATGGAGATACAGTGAACATCTTCGGGTGCGAGGACCAGAACTTATAGTGGTCCAGGGAATATTCTTACTACTCATCCCCTTCCGCCAAGAACGAAATAATTTGGACCTATGCAATTTCTCGTGCAGGTTGTGTTCTTGAATTTTTTTACTGTAAGGAGTTGGTCTCTTGGTGCACCGATAAATATATTTTAGGCCAAAGAATTATTCCACTACAGGACCACTCTCTTATTTCTTTGTCACCTCAAGTATTCTACAAGATGTTAAGATTGTTGGAGCCAACATTGACGTTCAGAGGAGAAGACTCCAAGTAGTTCCTAAGAAAGCATAATAACGGTTTGGACCTATTTCCCAAGTTCCTGGAAGACCCAATGGCAGTTCTTGAAGATATCACAAGCTTGCAGGTTAGTTCATTTAGAAATCCATTCTAGGAAATTGCCTGACTATTTACAAAAATAATGGGAGAGGAATCCACAACAACTATTTCCCGTGTGGTTCTTTATATTTTATATTTCACATTAAATGAAGAAGTTATTTTTGATTGGGGGAAGCTAATTTCCCTTGAAATTTGTTCCCAATTGTCAAACTTCAAAAAGGAGAAGAAATTTTATATGTCATCCTACTTGGTTTTCATGATAGCGCATTGTTGTATGTTTCCAAAACTGTCTTTTTCCAAGAAGATAAACTGGGAATTCGAATGAGTAACCTTCTTGTACTAGGCCTTGTGGAGGCACAAGGCCTCCCACTGTTTTTATGAGGTTTTTAATGAATTTGTCTCTATTTTCAAAGTTTTATTATTAGGAAAAGGATGCTCCCCGCATATTTGACTAGGCAACCAAGTTTTTGGACAGGAAGGGGGCACTTGAACAAATGGAGAATTGCAGTGTGATAAGGATTTTTGGCTCCAAGGAAAAACTTGCTCTCCTTCCATGTCACATTACGGACATAATGTTTGATACAGAAATAGCAAGGCAATACAACTAATGGTTGCATATATTCCATGAGAAGAGACAAAAATAGTTCATTCCACTGCCTTGGAAAGTTGAGGACTTCGTGTTGAGGAACGTCAACAAAATCAACGAATTTGCAGCCCATTTCAACAACTTGAAACCTAAGATATGTTGAAAGGCTAAGAGGGTTCGACCCTAATGGAATTTTTTTAGAACATTTACTTGCAGTTGGCCTCAACAATTCTTTTTTCCAGAGACACCTGGGTGAAAACAGAGAGACTGACGACAACACTCATGCTTCTGATGCCAACGACCTAGACACATTGCAAAGAACCATTGAATTGTACAAGCGACAAGGAAAAGGCCCCAGTGAGAAGAGTGTTCGATCGCCAGATACCGCTCTCAAAATACGACATTCCAGAGCATCACTCCAACGGCCCACCCTAGTAAAAAAGCAACCCAGAATTCTTCAAACAGAGGAGGAGATAACAACCCTCATCGCCCTAAAATTGATATTTCTCACAAGCTTCCCGTGGAGAAGAAGAGAAAAAAAATTGTAGGGCAAGAGGAAGAGCCCGAAATTGAGAGTGAGAACATGGAACTTGAGACTGATTTGGATAGCGTATTCTACAACCTTGATCAGCCTAGAGACGTGATCCAGCATAGTCGCTCAATGGACATAGTTGATACTAAAATTTTTTACGAAGATGAATCCTTCGTATTCCAGAGCCTTGTTTTTTACAGCGAGTCTAAAAAAATAATTATTGAAAAGAGAGATGTAAAAAATAAGAAAGGGAAATCTTGTTCAGAGATTAACCTTGCAAACATGTGGCTGTCCCAAATCTCCCGACTTCACAGAGCATCCAGAGATGCTCTTGATGATTCCATTGGAGGCATTGAGGCCGAGAATGCCAGACTGAAGGACCGAGTCAAGGAATTGGAGGAAGCTTTGATTCATATGTCATTTCTTTCCAGTCCTTTAGCAATATCCATGCATGTCACACCTGCAACCAAGTTAAAAGAATCCTCCAGCCTCCTCGCATCATGTAGAGGATACGTGGAGAATAATATAAAGAAAAGAATGGAACTAATTACTGAGGCCTGGGAAACATCACAAAGTATGGCTTCCCTTGGAACAAGGGCACATGCTTTGCTCGAACATTTGCAGGTGGATTTAAAAAATAAAGAATGTTTATATTTAGACACGGTCATCCCTTTTGGCACCCATGTCAACAACATGACATAAACGAGAACAAGACAAGAAGATATCCCCTCCCAAAACCGAATCACTCAATTAAATGCATGTTGGAAAGAGAAAGTGAAGAACCTGCATCTCATTGTCCAATCATGTGAACAAGCCATATCAAAGAAAGAAAAATTATTCACAAACCTGACCGAAATAGACTTAGCCAGAAGGACCAACGAGGTACAACACCCCAACTTAAACGTCAACTCCTTTCCCTTAACTAAGCAATCCTTCGATAAACAAGTTGATATTTTTAAGGGGTTGTCTTTAGAAAAGTTTTGCAGCATCCTTGAATATGGTGAAGATGACGTGGACAGCTGGCTAGTCGACTATTCGGTACAAAATGAAGAAATTGATCAGGCTCTACGTAATCTTTCTATTGATCTAAGGGAATCAGAAAAGGAACTTTTCAGCATTAAAATCCAGAATGAGATCAATGTGGCCCCCCTTGAGAAGCTACATTGAAGAATGGGTCCAAAGGGCAATGAAGTAGGTCACCGACGAAAGGCAACAGGCAGTTGGCACGATTCTAGTAGTCGTTGACGATAGCATTAAAAAGGCATCAGCAAGAAAATAGCAAAAGGGGTGATATGTACCATCATTGTAAGTATATATTGATCACATCCTGCTTTGTTTAGCAATCCAGATATTCCACCTTTTTAAATAGAAATGTCTAGCCAAAGACCGATACCTTCCAATTTCTTCTTTTTCAGGTATTTCTCTCTACCGTCACCCACTTCTTCTTTCCACGGTCCTATTTCGTGTACATATTTCTCTTATGGTCCGCGGGAGCCCCAATCCTAGTCTATATGACAAACGCCTTTAAATTTCCAGGAATATGTAACAGACAATATTATTTTTTGATATATTTCAAATAAAACTCTTTTTATCTCCTTTTATATTTATGGGCTCAGAAATTTTTATCTTCAACTATGTTGAATGTCAAGAAATTGTGTTTATTTAATTTGAATGTAACTTTATATGTGTCTTTTGTGTTTTATCTTGTTCTCATGCATATATTTTTCTCCTCCTGTGTATATAACTTTATTTGTCCTGGCACATATAGAGACACACAAGCCATATGGTCTATGGAAATTGTACTTAACTCTAACCAGTTGGAAGTATACATAAATCATTATGAATGAATTTCATAAATATATTGAAGAGATCAAACATGTAAGGTAGGAACGAAAATTTCGAACATAGCAAGTCACACTACTGGAAAGAACGGAAATTTTGAACATAGAAAGATGGATTATATAGTTTCAAAAACTAAATGGGACTCTAGAAGCCACGTGTCATTTCCTGCATGGATACCACCTGTGCTTCATGCTGCTTGCCACATCTCCACTGCAGTTTCCATTTGCCACCGCTACTTTTTCCTCATCCATGTGCATTTATTCCCAATTCAACCCGACAGGGACTACCCTGCCATGCAACACTTGTCTATATTTTAGACCGTTTAATTTATATCATTTACAATGCTTATCTATATTTTAAACGACACGTTTGTGTTTATATATTTTATTTGAATTAATAAGTTATTGACAATGATATTTATATATTATATTTTAATCAATATATCATCGACAATAATCTTTTATGGATTACAAATTATCCATATGTATTATTCTGTGTGTTTATATATTGTATTTTAATTAATATGTCAATGATAAATTATATGTATTATTTTGTGCATTTATATATTGTGTTTTAATTAATACGTCATCCATAAATTGTGTTTATGTATTATATTTTAATTAATATGTCATCCATAATGATCTTTTATGGATTACAAATTATCTATATGTATTATTCTTTGTGTTTATATATTGTATTTTAATTAATATGTCATCGACAAATTATATGTATTATTTTGTGTGTTTATATTTTGTATTTTAATTAATACGTCATTCATAAATTATATGTTTATATATTATATTTTAATTAATATGTCATCGATAATGATCCTTTTATGGATTGCATACTATTTTGTAAATTGCATATTATCTTCCCAACGTAAAAGTTAAGACAATATTATACATTTTCAAATAGTAATAATAATAATATTTCAGTTTTAAATAGTTTTATTTAATATTTTTATTTTTTTTTAAATATTAATTATATTTTCATAAATTTTTAATGTAAATCAATTTTAATTAATAGTTCTTTTATTTATTTCCACCCATATTTCCAAGTGGGTTCATTCTTGACTTTACCACTTAATTCAATGGTAAAAATCACAGGGTTTATTTTGTATAGAATACATGGTGCAGACCCCCTTCTCTCCAAGGGTTGTGTGACCTCACAATCTAGGATTGTTCACAATACTGAGCTGAAACAGCTCTTCGATTCCCTGTTGGAACCTCCGAGAAATAATCCACGGGTCTTTATGAAACTCCTCCTGCACAAATTAACATTGGGCGCAAGCCTTCTCCACGTGACCACACGCTTAAACAAAAGGCATTTCGTGACTTCACATGTCGAGGATTTTCATAGGACCCAACCTTGACTCTCCCGACTCCCAAACTCCCAAACTCTGAACTAGGAATCTAGTGAGCGCTAGGTCCTTCCTTAATCTTCCTCGATGTGACCTGGGGCCTAGCTTTTGTGCGCTACGGGACTTCGCACTTGGAAAAATCGCTAATTAGTTCTCCTCCCTTCTCCTGATGTCCGAATTTCCGATGAAAAGAAACAACAGTTCGATCTTCCCTTAGATCGACAACTCCTATCTCTCCTGAAATTTTGAGTGTTGAATAACTCTTGCCCTTATCTTCCTCGCAACTACTCTAGATCTAACATCACATGGCTATCGACGCTTCTCCCTCCAAGAGTCTCTATCGTCCGTAGCTCCTTGCCAAATAACTTGGCGTCAACCCTTCTGAGCTTGAATTCTTTCTTGAATTGAAAGATTTCAATTGTTTCAAAGGTCTCAGCGGTGTTTTCCCTCTTGAGCTTTTGTTAATGAAATTTGACTTCACCTTGATGCCCACTTACACTCCTGCATACAAACTCGCAATATTCCTCCCTAAGTTTTTAGCTTACACAGTCTCCAAGGGATTCAACCCTTCTACGTCTTTCAAAAAAAAATCTAGTACCCTCCTGGCACACTCTACACTCAACCTCTTGAGCTTTCGAACTTAGAGCAAGTTTGCTTCTACGCGCACTCCTTGCACTTAATATGCACACTATGCATACAAAAGTTCCACACTATCTCTTCTGAGCTCCGAGTCAAAAAAGACTCTCTCACACGCACTCCTTGCATTCTATATGCACTCCTTGCATAACTTACAGAAGAGAAACACTTGAAACTTATTCAATTATTCATTCTCCATGAACCTCATACACTCACAAAATACATAACAACAGTCTAATAATATCAACATTGTACAATTGAATCAATTTTATTTGTTCTATTCATTTCAAAGAAAAAAAAAACGTGATTACATTGCTATCTCTTACAGCCATTACAGTGGAAAACTTGTCTAATGACCCAGAGCTTCCTCGCTCTTCTTTCTCCTATCTAAAATCTATCACCTATCACTCTAGTGGTTACCTACTCAACTTAATTAATGCAACCTAATGACTCATACGGGCTAATATCCTACACCTATAATATATTACAGTCGTGTAAGGATTTACAAAAATCTGTCAATTCAAAACGGTGGCCCGACTTTACATACAACTAATTAATTAACAATAGATTCAAAAAAATCTCCACACTACTACCAAGTTGGTTAAGAGTTGGTTTGGCTCTTTCAATGCGTTGAAGTGATGACTTCGCTTCCACGCCCGTTTTTCGTTGATTTGATAGCGATGCTCCTGCATCATAATCCTCTGGCCAAAATATTCATGGACTCATGTCCATGAGCTCTTGCATTGTTTTTCCATGCTTCAAAATATCAGGCTCCATTACCTAACTTGAATCTTCCACAGGGTGATCCTTCCACTTTACGAAGTATTCAAGATGCATCTTTCTTTTGGTTTTCCTTCCAACTCTCTGTTCTAATATTTTCTCCATCTAAGGTTTTTCTAATGTGGATTCTAATAGAATCCCTTCAGTGTGGATTCGACCCCATTGTCGACCCCTGACTACAACCAGTAATTTAAGAACTAGACTTTTTTAAACCATAATTTCTCTTATCTCCTAATGGCAGTATATTGAATCATATCTGGGATACCCTACTCATGATCCTAGACTGGAGAAAAAAAAAACCATTTTATGGAGCAGGAAAGAAGGTAACGATCAGGGAACATCTTCCTTCCCTCATATGGTAATCCTTTTTGTTCCGTGGCACCCAGCAAGCCAAATACCAATTCAGATCCCTCCCCCTCTCTTCCTCGATCAATTGTGTGAGCACTTTAGGATCTAACCTCCTTTTTCGACCCCATTCATAGTTTTCGGATGGGTGAAGGCCACCATACCTTCCTTATCGAGTCGAGCTGGTGGCAATAATTTCCTTATGGAAAAGTGAGTTACGTTCTGAGTTTTGATCCCATTTCGGGCATTTGTTCTTCCCATTGAATCTCTTCCTAATCATCCAATTCTCCTTTGTCATCTTTGTTATACGGATACAAATATGCAATGTTGAATATCGGTGATATTCCAACATTGTCCGACAACTCGATCTCATAAGCATATGCTGCAAATTTTCTAAGAATCTTGCATGGTCCTATATTCTTCGTCTTCAACTTATTATATGTTCCTCTTGGAAACCTTTCCTTCCTCAAATGAGCTAAAACTTCATCTCCCACTTCAAATTGAACTTCCCTTCTTTTCTAATCAACTCTGTCCTTATACTTTTGATTACTATTACGTATCTGCCTCCTAACTAGATCATGAAGTCTTTGCATTTCTGTAGCAAAATATTATGCTCCAGTGCTCCTGAATTCATCTTATTTCAACTCTCTCAATTCTGCAACCCCTCTTGGTTGTCTTCCATATACTATCTCAAATGGACTTTTTCCAGTGCTCTTGTTAACTGAATTGTTAAATGCAAATTTTGTCTGTGTTAGAATCTGATCCCACTGACGACCTTGTTTAGTGACTAAACTCCTTAACAAATTTCCCAGACTCTTGTTCACAACTTCATTATGTTTGTCTATCTGAGGGTGATATGTTGAACTAAAAGATAAATTAGTTCCCAGCCTCTTCCATAGATCCCTCCAAAAGTGTCCTACAAACTTAGTGTCCCTGTCTGAAACTATACTTTTGGGCAATCCATGTAATCTCACAATTTCTCTGAAAAACACATTTTCTATGTGTAGCATCATTTGTTTTCTGGCATGGTATGAAATGTGCCATTTTAAAAAATCTATAGACCACAACAAATATGGAATCACTTCCTTTCTGGGTTCTAGGTAATCCCAATATAAAAACCATACTAATTGCATCCCAAGGCCTTTTTGGAATAGGCAATGGCTGATACAAACCAGTATTTTGTCTCTTCCCTTTTGCATGTTGACAAATCTTACATCAGTCTACAAATTTCTTCACATCTGCCCTCATACCTAACCAATAATACAAACTACTCAGTTGTGCAAAAGTTTTGTAAGGACCGAAATGTCCGACTAGACCTCCACTATGTTTTCCTTTCAACAAATTATCTCTTATTGAGCATCTTGGTATACACAATTGACTTCCTTTAAACAACAATCCATCCTAGATCAAATATTATGCCCATGAGTTGTTATCCCTCAACAAAGGATTTTCATATGCTTCATAAGCCTCCTTAAAATCTGGATCTTCGTGATACATTTCCTTAAGGTGCTCAAACCCTAAGGTCTTCACTTGGAATTCTTAGATAACCAAACTCCTCCTTCTCAAAGCGTCTACAACTTTATTAGCACTTCCATAAATATGTTTAATGAAAAAAGTAAAATTATGCATGAATTATACCCACTTAGCATGCCTTTGATTCAACCTCTCTTGCCTAGTAATAAATTGCAAAGCTTGATTATCACTATACAAGACAAACTCTTTTGGAATTAAATAATGTCTCTATTTCTTCAAAGCTTGAATCACTGCATAAAACTCCTTGTCATATGTAGAATATTTCCCCTTAGTGTCTTCCATTCATCTCCCTCTCTCATTCTTATCTGATGATATCCACTCTTCAAGTCTATTTTTGAAAAATAGCTTGCTCCACTCAAACAATCCATCAAATCATCCATCATGGGTAAAGGAAATCTATACCTGATGGTAATCTTGTTGATGGCTCTAGAATCTGTACACATTCTCCATCCCCCATCTTTCTTCGAACTCAATACAGTCGATATTGCACATGGGCTTAGACTTTCCCTGACTAAACATTTATCCAACAACTCCTTAACTTGATTCTTAACTTCTTCATTCTCTTGAGGTGTCAACCTATACGCTGATTTATTTGGAAAACTGGCTCCTAGTATCAAGTCAATATGATGGCTAATACTCCTAATCGGTGGTAATGAGTGAGGCAAATCATCCACTACTATGTCAGCAAAATTCTCTAACAATTCCTGGATTTCTTTAGGTAAATCATCCATATAAGTATTGGTAAGGATAACTCTCGGCTTCCTCACTACAACAAATTGCATTTCTTGATCTTTCTTGATTTCCTTCAAGAGTTCCTTCCCACTCATGAGAAGTATTCTTGTGCTGGCTTCTTCCTTTTATTTCCTATTCTATTGGCAGTAACATGTGGGTTCTACCATTTTTTTCCAAAGTATAAGTATTCTTCCTCCCATCATGAATGACATTCTTATCAAACTGCCATTGTCTCGCCAACAAAATATGACAAACATGCATGGGAATTACATCACACGAAATCTCATCTTTATAGCCTCCTATTTTAAATTCAACTTTGCATTGTTGACTTACCATTACTTGATGTCCTTTCTGCAACCACAATACTTTATATGGACTTGGGTGTGCAGTTGTCTCCAGCTCCATCTTCTCCACCATTTCTGTAGGTACTAAATTATCAGTGCTCCCACTATCTATAATCATTTTGCAAACTTTTTCCTTTGTCTTACAAGCAATCTTAAACAATCTCATTCGTTGAAATGAGCTTTTTGTTTCTTTATCTGGATTTAGAAGAACTTTCCTCGTCATAAGGTTTTGTCCTCCTTCTACTGCTTCTACTTCCACATTCTTCTGAGCTTCAGAAATGTGTGCTTCTCCTCCTCCTTCTTTCTTCCTCTCAGGTCATTCCCAAGACATGTGTCATGTCTTTCCACAGGAATAACATTTAACTCCAACTCCTATACCTCTTCCTCTTCCTCGAGGAAAATAATTTCTCCCACCAAACGGTCTTCTTTGGGAACTTGCTCCCCTTTCAAGGTGACCATATGATTTCTCATTCTCATCCTTATTTTTTGGTGCCTTATCATAAACAATCCCCTTACCTCTATTTAAGCCTCTACTTTTGTTTTGTTGACTCTGGTTCCTGGCCAACTTTTCTTCTGCCTTCAATGCAATCTGATAAGCATATTCCATTGTCCTTATGGTTATCATACTAATCTCATCCCGGATTTCATACCTCAAGCCATTTATATACCTGGAAACTTTTCATCATCCTTCTCCCTTTGTCCAATCCTAATATTCAGTCTATAGAATTATTTTGTATACTCTTTCACTGTCATACCCCTATGTCTCAGGTTCTGCGACTTTTTGAACAGGTTTATCTGGTAATCCTTAGGTATGAATTTAGCCTTCAGTTTGGCTACCATCCTATCCCAATTCTTTATCTCTTTTTTTCCTTTGCTCCTTCTCTCTGCCTGCAGTTCATCCCACCACAATGTTGCATGTCCTTTTAATCTGGTGACAGCATGTCTCACCTTCCTTCCTTCATCGACATCTTCATAGTCGAAATACTTGTCCATGGACCTTATCGAGTCCAATATCTCTTCGGCATCCAAGTTACCTTCATACATTGGGACATCCTTCTTCGCTCTAGCTCCCAACTTCGTAACAGCTTTCAAGAAGCGTTTGTCGCCCGCATCTTCCCCCGTAGCTTCTTCAACTTATATTTCTTCACTCTCTGCATCACTGACGTCTCCAGAGGTAGATGTTCTCCTTTGCATTGCTTTCATCGCTTCCAACCTTGCGCGAAGTTCTCTCACTTCCCTTCCTACAGCACGGTTTACTATAGGTGGATCTACGCGTATCCTTGGCGGCATTATTTCAACTGCTCCTAACACACAGAATACAACTTCAAGTTTTTTTCAGGCTCTGATACCACTTGGTGTAGACCCCCTTCTCTCCAAGGGTTGCGCAACCTCCCAGTCTAGGATCGTTCACAATATTGAGCTGAAAAATCTCTTCGATTCCCTATTGGAACCTCCGAGAAATAATCCACGGGTCATTATGAAACTCCTCCTGTATGAATTAACACTGGGCACAAGCCTTCTCCACGTGACCACTGGTTGTGACCATACGCTTAACCAAAAGGTGCTTCGTGACTTTGCATGTTGGGGATTTGCATAGGAGCCAACCTTGACTCTCATGACTCCCGAACTCTGAACTAGGAATCTAGTGGGCGCTAGATCCTCCCTTAATCTTCCTCGATGTGACCTCTAGCTGTGACCTGGGGCCCAGCTTCTGAGCGCTATGGGACTTCGCACTTCATGAACTCGTGAATTAGTTCTCCTCCCTTCTCCTAATGTCTGAATTTTCAATGAAAAGAACCAATGGTTCAATCTTCCCTTAGATCGACAACTCCTATCTCTCCTGAAATTTTGAGTGTTGAATAACTCTCGCCCTTATCCTCCTCACAGCTTCTCTGGATATAATGGCACATGGCTATTGACGCTTCTCCCTCCAAGAGTCTCTATCGTCCATCCAAGTTCTCAATAGCTCCTTGACAAATAACTTGGCGTCAACCCTTCTGAGCTTGAATTCTTTCCTAACTTGAAAGATTTCAATTATTTCAAAGGTCTCAGCGGTGTTTTCCCTCTTGAGCTTTTGTCAGTGAAATTTAACTTCACCTTGGCACCCACTTACGCTCCTACATGCAAACTTTCACTATTCCTCCCTGAGCTTTTAACTTACTCAGTATCCAAGGGATTCAACCCTTCTGCGTCTTTCAAAAACCTTTCTAGTACCCTCCTGGCACACTCTGCGCTCAACCTCCTCAGCTTTCAAACTTAGAGCAAGTTTGCTTCTACACGCACTCCTTGTGCTTAATATGCACACTCTGCATACAAAAGTTCCACGTTGTCTCTTCTGAGCTCAGAGTCGAAAAAGTGATCAAAATCTAGATCAGGGGTCAAATTTTGCTCAAATTTCAAAGTGCTTGGAATGCGACGAAAATAATGCCATTGTGTCCGTCTCGTCTTCCTGATTCCAGCGGTATATTTACTTTGTCAAATGGACTCCGTATGGAGAAGATATCGCGATCTGTTCCTCAAGCCAAACAGGCAAAAAATTTGATGTTGACTGTACCAGTCCGTACAGATCGTACAATCTGTACGGTCTGACGTGGCAGGACCGTATGACTGTACAAGGGTGACGTGGCAGATGTTGGTTGGTTGATAGTTGGCGAGTAAGGAGCTGACACGTGTCCGTTTATGGGAAAATGATATGAGGACACGTGGCCCAATCAGAGGGTGCCACGTGTCACTCATTGTTTGGTTATTTGGTTATATATAAAATGTTATGGGAGCCGTGGGGTTCGACCCCCGGACCTCCCCCCATGTAACGACTTCACATAATTGTTCGACCAACGCGCCAAGCTTTGTTTCTTAACATATGTATGTAAGAAAATTTATTTAAATTAAATCTTTTTTATATTGGCGCGGGGTCGGGCCGGGGCTTAGCCCCGACCCGTGGTTATATAGAATTTAACATATGACCATAAATTTTGTTATATGGCGCGCAGGTTTCAAAAATGGCGCGTGGGATTTGTTAAGCCACTGTTTGGCTTTGTGCCATGTGACCTCGACCAGGAGCGCGCAGGGCCCGGTTTCAAACGGTTTTTGTAACGGTTAACACTTTTTGCCAAAGCCCGAGGTCGTATGACCCATGTGCCTTAGTGCTAGGCGGTTGGGGGATGGAGGTACCCTAATCGTTCTACGGTTTGCACCATTGGCGAGGTTGCGCCCGGTGCCGGGTTTTCATGCTTTAAATTGCGTGTGAGCCAGGTTCAAGCACACAGGGTGCATTTTGGCAAACCAGAGACAGCAAGCTTGAAGGAGGAAAATGGCAGGAGGCCTATCTTCTTCATCTTTTGGCCGATTGAGGTGTCGTAAAAGCCCAGCTAGGGGTTTTTGGACGTCCTGAATCCATTGGCACCATTATCAAGGCCATTTGAAGACTTCTTCTACGATTTTTTCACCATTGAAGTTTCAGCAAGCTCCAGGGAGCTTGAAGCCCTCATTGATTGAGGACATGGTTTGGTGAGCCTATGTTTGTTTTCTGTGATTGAATAATCATTTTTGGCTAATTGTTATGCTCTGAACACATTGGGACA